>JAQFVV010013095.1:0-75000 GCA_028023455.1 Epiperipatus broadwayi
ATATATATATATATATATATATATATATATATATATATATATATATATATATATATATATATATATATATATATATATATATATATATAACAATATTCACTAGAATAAAAACTACAAAATTTTAAAAAATGCCTGTAGGCATTTTTTAAAATTTTGTAGTTTTTATTCTAGTGAATATTGTTATTATACTTATATTATTTGATTTTATATATATATGATAATTAGTGGATATGAATAAAATGTAAACAGATTGTGAGAATAATAATTGAATTAAGATAATTATTAAATAATATAATTTATAATACGGTTCTATAAAATTTCTATAATTATACAATTCCTATGCAATGAAATATAATTTATTGTTTTCCAATTTAAATTGTTATATGACTTTTATTATTTAGTACACCTGTATGCAAATGTGAATCAAATAATATATATATATATAATTTCAATCATATTTGCGTAGTTTACACATAAAATGTCTTCAAAATGAATAAACACACACACATATAATATATATACTAACAATTAATTTCATCATTCTTACAATTTTAACATTCAAAAGAAATTATACGTTGGTTTAGAAATATTTCAGTTATATATTCTTTCATAAAGGTATAATTAAATGTTACATAAAAAATAGAGAATAAAAAAATAAGATAATCTTTTGTTACCATCTAACTGCTTTAGTGTCCAGTCATTTTCAAATCAGACAGTTATTTCCAGCACTTTTAATTATTTATTCGTCCTAAAATGGCTCGAAGAACCATTGTAATATGTACATATTATTAAATTAATATATTTGTTTCCAATCATTTCCATGATATTTAATTATGTATTAGATTAAATTGAATATTAGTTTGAATTAATAAGCAATTCAAAAGTTATAACAGGATATATATTTATAAACCATTAAAAAAATATCAATTTTTTATTGATGAACACCAGTCTACTTGTAGGTTCTATGTTTTATGAGGTTCCAATAGTGATAGATTGGCAAGTAGAGGAGGAAACTGCCTCAAAATGATAATGTTGTATTCGGCAAATCATCGTTAGTATTTAATCTTCATGCAATAAGTATTGTAATGAACTTTCTAATAATAATTTTGGAAAATGACGAACGAAAGTTATTATTTTTTTATTTTCTTTTAGTATTTTTTTTTAAACTAATAATCATGATATGTCCTGCATTCCATACATCACATGCTGATTTTAAAATCTCCAAGCTATTGTTTAGCAATTTTAAAATATTTTTTAATAACAAAATTAAAAAAAAAAAAAAGATGTCAATAAAAAAATACATATATATTACATTGAAAAATGTATGTTGTAATTTACAAATCAAATGAATATTTAAACAACCACTGTACTACTAATACATTTTTTTATAATTTATTTTTTTAAAAATAAATAAATAAAGGTACAATTAAATTATATTTAACAATTTAAATACTACTGCTAACGATTATTTCTTTATACACACACTCATAGTTATATATACATATATTGACATTATAATGATGTATCTCTAAACAAAGCATATACCATAATAAATAAACAAACCAGAACTAAATAACAATAACACTAACAACGTATTTACAAATCATTAAATAAAACTATATCAAAGGCATTTTTTAAACCATAGTATAACTTAAAATTAAAAAAATAAGGATGAATTTTCTATCCTGTATACTATATATGGAATGAAATATGTAGGGGAATCAAAATGTCCATTACAAAAACAATATAATGATCATAAGATATTGTATAAATGTGTACAGAAAGAAAATGTATATTCGGTAAGTATTAATACTTTATCAGTTATTTTTGATCATAATAGAGCATGTAATTATGGTTTTAAATTTGATAATAGAGATGTGAAAATTATTCAAATTGAAAGATGTAATGAAAAATGAAAAATTAAGGAGGCAATGATACATTTTAATGGATTGAATGATGAGAAATATATAATTTTTTATTTAGTGTAGATTTGTATTGATGATTGATAAAGATTGTCAGTGATAATCGAAAGTACTTCCAGTAAAGAATATATTGTTTAAAATTTGACTATTATGTTAAATAAATTTGTTTGAAATATTGTTATATGATTTGGAATACAGACATTTAATGGTTATATATATATATATATATATTGAAACGATAACTTTCCAAGCCTCTATCGTTTCACCATCAAACCTAATGACACTCTCATCTGTGTTAAGTTCGAACCTATTTAAATGTTAATAAATTTAAAATTAGTTCATGTCTGTCTAAACAGCATTATATATTTACGTGCGAACCAATGCTATAATTAGATAGGATTAGTAAAATTATAGCATACTAAAGTTATTTAATATTTCTAAAAATGATTATTATATTATTTAAGTTAAGAGTAAATTATTAATTTTGTTGTTTAATATTGTAATTTTGTATGTGGATATATAATCTGTGCTATATAGAAGGACATGATTTAAAATATGTAAAAGCCATTATCTAAAAATAATATTGAATATGTTTAAAAATTGTTAAAAAATTTCTTGTTTTAAATATATTTCAGGGAAAAGTTTCTCGAAAATATATTTAAAAGCTATATCAAAATGTTTGTAAATTATTTTAATAAATATGTTAAAAATGTTTTCGTTTTAAAAAAATGTTAAAAGGTTGTTTTTAAATAGAAAGAGTTTCTATTGTATGTAAGATTAAAAATTTCTATTATATGTAAGATTAAAAATAAAAGCTGGTCAAGTAATTAAAAGATTTTTGGTTGTAAACAAGTGTCATTAATGACCACACCTGGAATTCGTAAAAAGTAAAACTAGTTCAAAATTTACTAATTAAAATCTCCTTAGATAAGATTTAAGTTATTTTAAAATCTAAATTGGACAATTGTTTGCAACGAAAAATCTTAATTATAATAATAGCTTATGGAATGTTTCTAACATAAGTTATCTAAGATCTGGATTATAACTTGAAAAATATTTAATTAAATTCCTGAGTTTAGTGAGTCTTGAGGCGGGAGATTCCGATAAGGAAAACAGATAAATACTCTGTATTTTTAACAAGAGAGCCATATTGTTAGAGAAAGAGAGCCATATTGTTAGTGAGAATTGCAGCCAGTCTTCACAATTGTTAATGTTTAACATGTCCGGCTAAAAGCGGGCATCTTGTTGCTGTTACTCCGTGGGAGAATGGGGTTTCTCTCGTCGAAATGCCTAAACCACCATCATGCCAATAGAAGAGACGAGCCTAACATAATGGGAAAGGTGATGCCGCCCAGTCAAACTAAACCAAACCAACAGCCAAGAACTTGCAGATAAATCATACCGGTACCATTTTATTTTTTAAACCGCAGAGCTCTGTGTAATTCTTTATGTAAATATATCTATATAAGTTAGCTAACTTTCTTTTAAAATAATGATAAAGCTAAAATGTAATCAAAACTTAAAATCCATTTAATATTTTAAATATGTCACTTGCTATCAAAATTTAATGTGTTAAAGTTTAAATAATCTGACTTATTTATATTTTCCTTTCATTTAAAGTACATTATAAGCGTCTAATTTAAAGTTATATCACTGTGGTTGTGTCTATATTTCTTTGCTTATTTTAAATGCTTATTATATTTTATATGCCAAAATTTCGAAAAAGTGAGCACTTAATTTCATGTATGTTTTAAGAAGATATTATTTGAAAATCTTCACGTAATTTATTTATAGCATCAACTTTCTACGCTGTTTTGAAATCCTATTTTTTTTTATTATTTAAATGATTTTATATGTGAAATGTGGCTCTTTTATAATCAATCATTTAAAAAAACTTAACTTGATAAGTTTATTTAGAATTAAATTTAGCCTTGATCATATAAGTATATTTGACATTTAAATTCTTAAGTCCATAGAAATATAATTTTCCTCCTTAAATATTTCTTATCTATAAGTAACTTAATAGATCGAACATGTCAAAGTACAGATGTAATAGTATTCCCTTTAGTAGCATAGACATTTATTATCAGGCTACGCAAGAGTTAGTCCCAATTTGATAGAGCTAATATGCTATTAACTCATATTTCATAGTATGAAATATACTATTCTTTGCTTGGCGGATGTGATCTCATTTTATAAAAATATTCTTGTTTTGCTGCTATACGTAATATACGTATTTTAAGATGGAGCCACGGCGTTGCCAGCACATCTTCTCTTATAGGGTAGAGCAGTAGCGAAGCCTGAGCCAAGGCCAGGTTAGCACATAAGTCCCCCGCCATTCCTTAACACAATGTTCCTTTTCATGCAGCATTGCGATCGGTTACAGGGTACTGGCGTTTGTCGCAAGAACCCTGAAGTTATTTCATCCATCTGCAGAGCGACTTTTCCTATTATTGTTTACCTGTGCCATAGCGCATTGGTAAAATCTTATGCAGCCAACTCTCCCTCCTTTATATAATGCTTTCCTCATTCTGAAATTTTCTCTCGAAAGCCATGTTCGATCGATCATTACTTGAGCTGGTTTATGCACTCGTTATTAAATTATATATGGGTATTTTAGTAAATAAATTCATGATCAAAGTTTAATATAATTATTTATATACCAGCCACAAATGGAATAGGATTTGGCTTATCGAGATTTATAGGCATAACGTAGTGATTAATTATGTATCAATTGTAAACAATTCCTAAGATGGGCACATGTTAAACTCATCTATGAAATTTAATGATTACTTATGTAAAGTGATTTTGAACTACCAAATGTTTGTACATTCTATGCTGAATGCTATTGTAAATAAGTGATATATATAGCTATGAGTTGTAAATAAATATATAATTCATTTAATGTATTTCGTTCTCTGTTTCGTTATTGATCTAATTCAATCCAATTCTAATTATCATTTATAGTCTATATATGTGAAAACTATGCATTAAGGTATATTAAATTTAGTGATATTTTAGTCAATTAAGAACCTCTCTTTTAATTATCAGTCTCATTGCTTCTCCGTGACCTATGTCGGCCATGTGGAAAGAGGTATACTACGTGTAATTTCAAGGTGGTCATTCATAGGGTCTTGAGTCTTGGAATCCTGGCTTACGAGTTGAAGTGTGGTCGGACTCGGGATGTCACAGTCCTAGTCTGGTCAACTTCGGTCTCTTTTGCTTGGATTCTGAATTCTGTTACGCGAATGTACAAACTTGACTGTTACAATATATATATATATGATAATCAAAACAAGTTATAAATTTTGTAACTTGCTTTAATCTTGCATTTTATGATCACTAGATGGAGATTTACCAATAGCTCCTAACAAGATTTCTTGACATAAATGCCAAACAAGATAGAATTCAAAATATCTACCATTGTCACCCACCTCCAGACCAACTGGTTTCAAGCTTATTTGCTCACATCAATGAAGGGTTGGGACACTATCCATCTCCAGTCCAGCTAGTTTTGAGCTTATTGGCTCATGTCAGTGAAGGGTTGGGAGACTAAAAACTAGATCTAGTTTCTAGTCTCCCAACCCTTCCCTGATGTGAGCCAATATGTCAGCTTGTCTGGAAGTGGGTGACAACTATAGAGATTTTGAATTCTACCTTTTTCAGTATTTATGTAAACAAAGCTTGCTAGGAGCTATTGGTAAAGCTCCATCTAGTGATCATATATATATATATATATATATATATATATGATCACTAGATAAGTGAGTGTACATATATATATATATATATATATATATATATATATATAAATAAAGTTTGATATCTGTATTCGTTTCACAATATATGTAATATACAAATCAATATATATATATCAAAATACAGTACAATTTATATAAATTATATTCTTTTAGAAGTACTTTCGACTATACACTTTGTAGTCTTCATCAACTATATAACATTGAATAATCAAAACGAGACAACACTTAACAATACCCATAGTTCAATTCAGATTTCCCACAATTCTGTTATCTTAACATTTGATGACTGGCGATTCATTAACATTTGACGATTTCTTGAAATCAACATAGCCTATTTTATTTTACGTTTATTATGACAACGTTCAATTTGAATAATTTTCATATTTTTATAATCAAATTTAAATCCATATTGACAAGATTTATTATGATGAAATATAACAGATGATGAAGGTTTATTTCCATCTGTTCCATATTGATTCTCTTTTTGAATTTTAAAAGAATGGCGGAAGGTAACGTTAAAGATTATTACGTTAAAATGTAGATTAAACTTTTTAAATGCCTGTCGTGATTGAGAAGTTTTCCTGAATTGCTGTTTAGTAAAAATAAACAAATCTTGCAAATTATCAGATAAAATTACTAGCGATATAAAGAAAATTATTTTAAAGAATATAATTAAGCAATGCAAATGATTGCTATTTCGTCAACGGGAATATTTAACGGCTTTAAATCATTTTATTTTGATGAAAAATTGTGATGATTGGTTTAACTATAAGTGTTTTTGTCAAAAATTTTTTGATAAATTTTATTTAAAAAATGTTGATAAATTTAACAAGAAAATTGAACATTTGATTCATAAAAATTTTCCAGATAAAATGAATAATCAAAATTATGTGAACTTGTCTGGTATAAATTTGGATTTCAGTCAAAATTATATTTTAAATTTCGGATCAAAATATGTTGGTGGTAGATGGAAAGATTGAAATCTTGAATTGAATTCTGCAATACAACATTCATTTAGTGTGATTAAGTGTGATGCGAATATTTATAATAACATTGTTAAAGAAGTTAAAAATAAAAACTTTAAATATAATAGGAATGATAAATGGTTAAGTCAAATTAATAAATTTAAAAGTTTCCTATTAAATAATGACTTAGTGTGTTTAAAGGAGGACAAGGGTCTTCATATGTGTTTGTTTACAAGAGTGAAATATAATGAAAAAGTTATGGATCAAATGAAAAAGCTTAAATTTCAAAATAGTGAAATAATAAATATTGATACATCTTGCATAAAATTTATAAATGAAATTTTAAAAAAAGCTAAGAATAAAGCTATTGATAGTCATACATATTATAACTTATATCCATCATCTGCTATTTGTCCTAGGATATTTTCGAATATAAAGCTACATAAAGAAAATTATCCATTGAGATTGATGGTTGATTTTGGTGGTGCATATTATTATCAAACATGTAGATATATTGAATTATTACTTCAAGATATTTTAGGTTTTGGAGAATATACTGTTTCATCATCGTTTGATTTTGTGGATAAAATTAAGAATATAAATATAGATTTACATGACACAATTTGTACTTTTGATATAAATGAAATGTATGGATCAATAGATAGAATAGAGTCAATTAATATTATTTATAATGCTCTTGTTTCAAAAAATGTAAAGTCTGATATTATAAATTTTATTATAAAAGTATTGCAGTTTATTGATAAAAATATTTATGTTAATTTTAATAATGAATATTATAAAATGAATTTTGGTTGGCCAATGGGTCTTCCTGCTGTTGCTCAAATTTGTAATTTTGTTATATCATCTTATGAAAGTAAAATTTTAAAACAATTGAAATATCAAGAAATTAAAGTATATCATAGATATGTGGATGATGTTTTTATTTGTGGAAAACAAGAATTAATAATCAATTTATTTAATGAATTAAATGAGATTAAGGATATAAAATGGGTTATAACTAAAGAGAAATACAATTCCATAAAATTCTTGGATATTCAAGTTACTCTTAATGATTACAGTTTGGATTATCTTATGTTAATTAAACCAATTGAAACTAGAGGTTTTATTCCATATGAATCACATGTACCTATGTGTCATAAGCTGTCTGGATTGAAATCATTCTTATTTCGAAATGAAAAATTATGCAAATATTTTAGTGATAAAATTAAAAATGTACATTTATTTGTTAATGACTTGTTGAAAATTGGTTATTATAAAAATGCTATTGCTAATATTATTAAAGGATTTAAAAGAAATCAACACTATAATAAAATTAAAAATAAAAAATATCAAAATGAAATGGATTTCAATGCCATTTATATCAGATGAGCAGGTCAAGTTTATTAGGAAAATTTATAATGGTTTGTGTCATATTGCTTTTTTCTCTACAAATAACATAAATAGATTGCTTAATAATTCTAAAATTCAAAATTCAAAGTTTAATCAAAATTCTATTATATATAGATTGATATGTGGATGTGGCGTACAATACATTGGTGAATCTAAGTGTACATTTGAGAAGAGAATAAAAGAACATATGCTTTTATATAATAGAATTCAAAAAGAGAATCAATATGGAATAGATGTAAATAAACCTTCATCATCTGTTATATTTGATCATAATAAATCTTGTCAATATGGATTTAAATTTGATTATAAAAATATGAAAATTATTCAAATTGAACATTGTCATAATAAACGTAAAATAAAAGAGGCTATGTTGATTTCAAGAAATCATCAAATGTTAATGAATTGCCAGTCATCAAATGTTAAGATAACAGAATTGTGGGAAATCTGAATTGAACTATGGGTATTGTTAAGTGTTGTCTCATTTTGATTATTCAATGTTATATAGTTGATAAAGACTACAAAGTGTATAGTCGAAAGTACTTCTAAAAGAATATAATTTATATAAATTGTACTGTATTTTGATATATATATTGATTTGTATATTACATATATATATATATAATATTCTCATATTTTTTTAAAACGTATCTTAAAATTAAATAACTAAAATATATAAAAAAGTTATTTCAAAAACAGAAATCTATCCACAAGGTAAATAACATACCTTTATGAAAATAGACAATCTTCAAAATGTTTAGTTTAAAAAATGAATTTTTGGATTTTCAGAATGAAGGTTAAAACAAAACCAATTATAGTGTTCCCTAATTTCAGTATTTGTAATTTTTAAATATGTATTTTCCACTTGTATATTTCAATTGCTACTATATAGTAATCACAATTTATATACATTTTAATTAGGTTTGTGTCATTCAAAATTTTGCTTATTGAAATAAATAATAACTTTATTCAATTGTGAATATATTCATTTAGTTATTATAAAAAAATCAAGTCAAATGAGACATAAACTAATTAAAACAAGCTTTTTTTTTACAAATGTTATATAAAAAGTTAGCAAATAAGCTGTTACCAAGCTTGGAAGAATATACATAACCCCAGACTGTTTTTTTTTTCCTACTTGCTTTCTCAGTGAAATGCAAGGATATTCAAGCATTAGATTAAAAATATCAGGACAAGCCCTTCACTTTATCTAATATATAACAATTAAGTAAAAAATATGAAATTTTTAGACGTTCATATATCTTTCTATCCAGCTATTTAACTTAAATAGCAATATGAAACTGAACTAAGTTCAGATACACCATATAATAACATCTGACTTGATTTTGTTGTAATTCTATTTTTTTACTATTAAGGCTTTGGTTATTTTATATTGCTAAAGCTATTAATATATAGTGTATCTGAAATTAGTTTAGTCCCATATGACTATTTAAGTTAGATAGCTGGATTGGAGGATGTATGGATGTTTGAAAAATTCATATTTTCTACTCAATAGTTATACATTATATAAAGTGCTGGGCTCCTCTTAATATTTCTAATCTAATGTTTGAATTCCCTAGCACCTCACTAAAGAACCAAGTAGCAGAAACTGCTCTGGGGTTACAGATATTCTGCAAATCTTGTTAAGAGCTTATCTGCAAGCTCTTTATATAATATTTGTAATACAATATTGTTTAAATTAGGTCATGTTATATCTGAGTTGATTTTTTGTATTTTTATTTTTTCCTATTAAGACTTTGGCAATTTTATATTGCTAAAGCTTTTAATATATAGTGCACCTGAAATTAGTTTAGTCCCATATGACTATTTACGTTAGAAAACTGGATTCATTTGAAGACATTTGAATGTCTAAAAATTTCATGTTTGCTACTTAATAGTTATTCATTAGTTAAACTGCTGGTCTTGTCCTGGTATTTTTAGTCTAATGCTTGAATATCCTAGCACTTCACTGATGAAGCCATCAGCAGAAACTGGACTGGGATTAGGGAAATTCTGCAAAGCTTGTTAAGAGCTTATTTGTAAGCTCTTTATTTATTATTTAATTATATACAATTTAATTATTTAAATATGATTTAATAAAACATTGTTTCTTGTAAAATTAAAACATTATCTTATGGTTTGTTTTATTTTTATTTTATTGTGAACTATCAAATTATGATTTGCTTTGTAATTTTTTTTTTATTTTTTGCATGCCTGAAATGCAAAATTTTTGTTTACTTATAAAGTATATATTTTTCTTTTTATTTATGAATAAGTCAAAGCCAAAAAAATAATAATCATTTTATAGTTTGGCTTGGATGAAATTTACACTTTACTTCCATGTAAAGTTTGAAAAAAATATATAATAATAACATCAAATTATATTTGTTTATTAAGTAAAAAGGTTTTAATAAAAGTGTGAATGTTGAATGTATGTTATAAATAGTTTAAAAAAAGTAATGATATATTTAAATGAGTTACTCATTAGAATTGATTTAAAACTTCTTAATTTTTGTATTAAAAGTAAATTGACATGTAAACAATTAATTGAAGAAATATTACCTCTACCGTTATAAATATATATATATATATATATATATATATATATATATATATATATATATATATATATATATATATATATATATATATATATATATATATATATATATATAGAGAGAGAGAGAGAGAGAGAAGTGAAGATCAATATTAAATAAGACATAGTATGCAAATTAGATGTTTTATTTTTTTGATAATGGATCACAGGAATATTCTCTATTGATAGAATCAGGATGCCTTACAATAGAACAAACTTCTTTATATTAAAATTACCTATCATCTCTCTTTGCACATACTTTTAACAAATTTAATTAACATTCTTTGTTACAACATATGGTAGTACATTGTACATTGTATTTACATAGTAAATTATAAGTAAATGGTTTGTCATTTTAGAAAATCAATGTAACAAGAAAAAAAAACATATTACATTTAAACTCCAAAAATTACAAATCACTGCCAAAACTCAGTAACTGTTGGTTATCAAGTGGAACACACTACCTCTTTGATACATCACATTGAAATATTTTATACATTGACAATGCAGAATCTATAGAAGTCAATCAAGATCCATGTTATCAACATAAGAGGTCAATTTTAATACAAAAAATTGGAACCGCCAATAGATTAATCAACCACTATTTATTTATGGGTATAATTTTAAAAAATACATCAAGATTATTCATAAGATAACATATATGTTATTTTAAAGAAAAAAATAAAATTCAGAAATGCTAAATTTAATTGATTTAACAAACTACAAAAACTATGATTGAAAAATGTATAAATATGTAAGAAAGAATTGACTAAATTGAAGCAACCATAAATAATAAAAAAACAAAAAAACAGAAATACGACTAAGCATTACATGATCACCATTTTGTATGCTTACTTCAAACTATTAATAGAGATGTTATGTGATTACTTCTTTATTGAAGTCAGGAATCTCTTGGTCACTATGTCCAGAGAAAGCTGTTAACCACCTTACCTTTCTTTTCCATTCACTGCCATAAGTTTTTTTTTTCATATTTCTCTCCATCCTGCACTATCCCATTTTTACATTATCTTTCCCCACTTTATGGTTTTTGTATTTAGATCCACCTTATCTTTTTATATACCTAGCATAAAAAACCAGAACCCACTGTCTATTTAATCACTTAGTTCATATTTTTTTCCCCAACAACATCATTATTTGTACCCTTCCCACTCATAAACTTTACACTCAATTAGCATATGCCTAATATGTTTCATGCATTTCTTATATAACTTAAAGAGTAAATCACCCACATTTTTCCATTTATATGTATATTACCTTATTGCTAATTGTCATGTTCAAACCTTAAATAGGAAAGATACTTTCCTTGCTATTATCATAAATTAATTTCCCCAATATTCTGTTTTACTTTTCTATATATTTAAACTCTTTTACTCTCCATCTCCTTATTTTTATTAATGCATGCATTCTTCTATCACATTTTTGCCACTATAATACTCAACAATCCATGAACATAGTCATTACACTTTTGCACAAGTATACTGACATAAAGTATTTATCCAAATCTTCTGCATATCTAATATATACTAACTTTTTCATTCATCTTGTTGCATGTCCTTTACTTGTAACTTAATTAAATACAATTTTCGCTATTCTCTTATTAGCCCTAAACTGCAATCTATGCAACATTCTTGTTTTGTTCTTTGCAACTCTCATATAAAAACTTCACCATCCCATTTCTCCTTGAATTGCCTTTTTTGCTGACTATGCATCTGCATTTAATGCATGTTTTCCTACTTCTCTTTGTATTTTTTTAATCATCTAACACCCGTTTACTAACACATAATGCATTGTTATCATTGGTTAACACTGCTACGGTCACTGTCTTCCATTTAATTAAAGCAACATCATTATAAAAACACTATTAACTTATTTAGCAGTCTCTTTTTTTTATTTGCTTTATTTATCAATTTTTTTCATATTTCTCAGATTACTTAAGATGTTTTCCAAATAGTTATAACTATTCACCATATTTATCTTTATATCCCCCAACAAAAATATTTCTCTACTCTTTCCTCAGGATTTATCATCATTACTTCTGATTTTTCTGCAATAAATTTAATCCCTATTTATTCATCCATGTGCAAGCCATCAGCATAGTTTCTATATCTTCCCTACTTTTTGTGCACAAGAAGATATCATTAGCAAATAAAAGACCTGATAATGCATAAACTCCTTTGCCATCTATTAATTGTGTTTTACACATGTTCCTAATCTTTTTATTGATCTCTCCATTTCACTTAAATATAGCAAAAACAAATCTTTTTATATAATAGTGTCATTCAGCTTAAGGCAAAATAATCAATGGCTGCAAACAGGCTTGTGCATAAAATCAATATATATTGCCCAATCATCCAATATTTTCAGACTAGTTTATCTATTGTACCTTTCATCAGTGATGAGCCCTGGATTTGAGAGTATTACATGTAGATCTTAGGATCTAATTCAACCTTCCAGTAATCACTGTTTTATCTTTTAGTTATTTATAAGGCTATGAGATCAAAATGAAAACAAAATAATTGGTTCAGATGTATATGTCTATGTAAGCAAATTAGCTTGAATTGAAAACATTATGGTTTTCATTTTAGTTTCATAGCTTTATAGTTGACTAAAAGGTAAAAATGGCTAATGGAGTGTTGCATTAAATCATAAGATCTAGATGTAATGCTCTCAAATCCATGGTTCTTTGATGAAATCACAAACTAGAAACTAGTATAGAGATGGTTGAATAGGCACTAGATAGACATTTTATCCAGAATCATTGCATTCATTGATTACTTTGGATTACATCAGGTGGCACTATTTGAGGATAGTTTTGAGTAAGCTATGTAATAATTACAAAATAAAAATTAAAT
Source organism: Epiperipatus broadwayi (assembly GCA_028023455.1). NCBI lineage: Eukaryota > Metazoa > Onychophora > Udeonychophora > Euonychophora > Peripatidae > Epiperipatus > Epiperipatus broadwayi. The sequence continues at coordinate 13,525 of JAQFVV010013095.1, forward strand.
TTATTAAATTAAAAAAATATATAAATAAAAGTTGTAAATGTAATAACTTCCAAAAGTCAAATATGAAATATAAATAGATTGAGAATCTTTCTCTTTTTTACTTTATTGTTAGAAAAATTAATAACTTTTATTAAAACAGGCAAAACTCTATATATGTATTGCCACTAAGTGCAAGCCAGAAGCCTTGTGCATAAATCTCCATCTACTGCCTACTCATCCAATATCAACAGACTAGTTTATGATTTTTGGTCTTTGTCAGTGAGGAGCCTTGGATCTGAGAGCCTTCATGTAAATATTAGGATCTCTTACATCCAAAGGCTCCTAACTGATGAAGGCCCCAAGGCAAAAACTAGTATGAGGATATTGAATGATTAGGCACTACATGGGGAATTATGTGAAAGCCTTCTGACATCTATTGATTACTCTGGATTGCACTGAGTGGCAATATGTATAGAGAGTTTTTCCAGTTTTAGTAATAGTTATAAGCAAGCATAAGAAGTGGTGATTGTGTGATGTTTAGTGGCTTAAAACTAATAACTTCATATAAATAATTATGAAATTCTTCAGCTTTCTACCATTATATTTATAGATGAATATTTGCATGTTTATATTGTTTCATTTATATAATAATGACCGTTTAAAAAATAAAAACAGCTTATTTATAACTAAGTACTATGTTTAATTAAGGTCTAAATTTCATCATGTCTTCTCAATGTTACAATTGATTAATTACTATCATTATATTACTAAACTTCTCTCTCAAACTTTTTGAAAAAAATAACCTTCAAGATGCACTTCTAATTAAGACAACCATTGTAACTAATGATGAGCAAACTTTCCACATTTTTTAAATACCATTTTAACATTTATCCATTGACAATTACTACAATTCATAAATGTCATAACTCCATAACACAGTCATCATTTGACAAAAATTTCCCTTAGATAAATACTTTAAGAATTATTAGCAATCTTTTTTAGGTTATTAATAGCTCAGTGCTGACCTTGAGCTATTAATGTTTATCTACAGACCTTTTACTTTTTCACTATATCAAAACTATTAAAATAATTAATGAGAGTACTAATGTAATTATCTGAAGGAATATGTTAAATGTATGCAATAGCAAACTGCGGCAATTGTAAATTAAATTATAATACAATAAAAGCTGCAATATGGTCAGTGACAGCTGCTTTACAAGCAGTTATCCCAGGTTAGCAGGTTCACTTCCTGGATGATGTTATGACACATGGGGAAAATAAAGAAAAAAGCTGCAATATGTGTTATATCAATTTACACTACTTCAAATATGTCATCCAAAAAAAATCAATAAAAAACATTAAAATTGATAAATTTAATAAAACTTATGATATAGCAGCTATATTTTTTTATCTTGGAAAACTATATATGATCACATTATTTAATAATTTTTCTTTTGGATTACTTTCAAAGCACAACATTCTACTTTTTGCTTATTTTATCTTTTATAAAAAAATATTTTCTAAGCCAAAAGATAAAATTTTATGAAAATTAAAAAAAATTGTAAAATCTAAAATAATAAAATAAAAGTTATCATTTTAATAGAAGTTTTTTCCTCTCCTTCTCTCTATCTCTCTTTGTTTTTTCCTCTCTATAAAAATAAAGCAAAGAAAGAACTTGAAGAGGACTGAATTCTACCCAGTCAAATTATTGGGAAAGTAAATTGGAAAAAAAAAATACTCATCGTTCACCAATATTATCATGAAATATTCGTGAAATATTCATCACAAATTGTCAATAGAAAAGGACAGCGAAAACGTAAAATCTTTTTTTTAAAAGAGCACATTACAACTGTTAAAGATTTTTCTACTTACCATGAATCTATCTTGACTTAAATTTGAATTATAAGTAGAATACCATTAAAAAGATTAGATATAACTTTTAAAAATATATTGGAAAGTAAAAATAAAAATGTGGATCATAAAATAGAGCAGTAATTAAACTAAATTTAATTATGCATTCGTTCAAATCACTAAACAAGAAGTCCTTACAAATGTTGGAAATTTTTAAAAACAAGCAATCAGCAAGCAGATGATTGAAGGCTATTACCATCATCATTATAAGTTTGCCATAAAGAAAATTGTTAATATCAATTTTATTTATTTTTCAACATGAAATATTTCTTATATGAACATCTTTATAAGTTATTTAACTAAAAAGAGATTGAGACTATTAAGCAATAAAATGGGACGCGTGACGTTCTTTGATGGTAATTATGTCACTGCTTACCATAGTTTAATTTAGTCTCTGTTTTTAGAAGATGTATCATAAATTTAAACATTCACATTATTAAGATATATAATGGCAACAAAATCTAATCTTAATGGCTATATATGAGAAAAAGCTTAAGCGCGTTTAGTAATAATACTCATATGATATTTTGAAATAATAAATTTTCATATGTAAATGTAGTGTTCGCTCAATTATTATCTTTCAGCTCAGATAAATATTATAAGTGTGAATACTTCTGGGATTTTTTGTTTTTTAATAATGGCAGTTTTCTGTCTTAGCAAACTCAATATCTAAACATTCAGCAAAAGAAAAAAAATATTCAAGACAAAAGAAGACAAGTCAAGTGATTTACAACAATCACTTTTAAAAAGCAAACACTTGAGAAACGTGAACGAAAAAAGATTGACAAGTAAAACTTGATTTACTTCTAGAATTTAAATTCTTTTATTACGAAAAAATATATATTCATTAAATTAAAACATAACGTAAACAAAATTTATCATTCAAAAGATAAAAAATTCAAATTTGAAAATGAAATAACATTATTTTTCTGTACGCTGTAATAAAAAAGCTTTTAATAGTAAATTAAAGTAATTTATATAAAAACAAAGATCACGTACCTTATAATGCAAAATGCGGGCACATACACACACCCACAAGTATACATATACAAACTTTTTTATTTTATATGTCTTTATTCTTCTCACATTCTAACCAGTGTAATGGACACACTACTTAATAAAGTCATGTAATAATAATAATAATAATAATAATAATAATAATAATAATAATAATAATAATAATAATAATAATAATAATAATAATAATAATAATAATAATAATAATAATAATAATAATAATAATAATAACAACAACAACAACAACAACAACAACTGCCACTCAAAAATGAATAAGATCAATCCAACTTCAAAAAAAAAAAGGCTGAAGAAATAAAAATGAGTTGTGTGGTGACTAATATAAAGGAATGTGTGAATCCCAAATACACCCACACACAGAACATGTCGGGGGGGGGTACTTTATCAGTTAATTTAGGATGTTATCTTTCAATTTCCTCACATAAATCTTTTTATTCTAAAAAAATAGATCTCCAATGTATTTTGTCTTGGAAACAATTAGCATTGCAGTTATTTAGAATATCTTTGAGAGAATCCTTATAATATAAATAAAATCTATCTACTTCTACCAAATTCGTGTTCAACTTTACCATCAAACATCCTTCTATGAAGTCAGCCAATTCAACTGAGGTGTGATTTTACAATAGAGAACTCAAGCATATCACATCCTTCAAGATGAAGAATATACTGATTGGTTTTATAATCTTGCCCTTGTACTTTTAAAGTTTTACAGAAAGCCCTTAAATCTCGCTTTACTAAACATCCATGCAATAAATGAGGCAAAATAACGGTTTTATCTATAGCTAATTTAATTGCATTAAGTATTTCCCTATGGTGAAATACTCTATTTTTTAATTTGTTAAAAGTAGCAGCAACACGTTAGACTCTGTTGAATATCAATTACTTATAAAACTATCAAGACATTTAAACTGATTTGCATTCTTATGTTGATGAGCATCTGAGCTGAATGTTTCTAAATATTTTTTTCCATCACTAGTGGATAAAGATATTGAGTTTGTTACCACTTATTAATAATTTGAGGTACTTTTAATTAAAGTTGCATTTAAACATTAAAAACATTCTGCATTTAAATCATGATGAACATTCTTAAAATCATCTTATGAACTGTAAAAGATAGAACAGTTATCAGCATACTGTAAATTCAACATCCAAGAAGTTGAACTTTATTTTTTTGCTTTTAACTTGATTCAAATTGAAAATTCCACCAGGAAACCTATATGATTTCCTGATTTCTATCTGATGAAGCCACCTATGAACAATTTCAAAGTTTACTGTCATAGAAATTGAAAAAAAAGTTGGAGCAACATCAGCTTTTATTTTAAATACCTCAGATTTTCTACCTGGAGTCCTTATTTGATCATGTAGAAACTATATAATGCAATTAAATTTTGGTGAACAACCAACTAACTTTAAACAATGTCATAGTCTTCATTTATTCATTGAATCAAATGTATTAAGTCAATAAATGCAATATATAAATCATTGTGTTTTTCTGAAGGTTTGTGATGATGGTGTTCTAGCTGCATTTTTATATTGGACTATTTCCATCATCTAATATGTGTGTTGAATGTCTTTAGAAAAGTTTAATTTTTAGTTAAATATTCCAAATACATTCAACTGTTAGTAATATCACAGCAAACAGGTTAGTATATGCACCAATTGTTAGTAATATCACAGCAAATAAATGTTAATAATATCACAGCAAACATGTTAGTATATGCACTAACTGTTAGTAATATCACAGCAAACAGGTTAGTATATGCACAACCTAGTGTGACTATACATAATGTATGGAAATCACTAATCAACTTTGCTCTGAGGAAAAAGTGGAGAAATCAGGAGGAACGTCATAGATAAGTATATGAAATTCATCCTTTCGCAGGATGGCTCAGTTGGTTAGAGTGTTACCTTAAATTTTAATAATCAAGAATCTAAGGACCCAGGTTAGAATCCCATGCTAGTACTGTCACTGGTCAGGCCAGCAACACCTGAAGAAGAGGGGAGAAAAATACCTCTCGAAACGTTGTGTGTATACTAACCTGTTTGCTATGAATTACTAACAGTTGGTGCATATACTAACCTGTTTGCTGTGATATTACTAACAGTTGAATGCATTTGGAATATTTAACTAAAAATTAAACTTTTCTAAAGACATTCAACACACATATTAGATGATGGAAATAGTCCAATATAAAAATACAGATATAAATCATTCTTTTGTTACCAACATTTTTCTTACAATTACCTGGCAACAAATGTCATATGTACAGTGCTTCTTGATTTCATAAAAAAAACATATTAAGTCTCTATTAACCATTTATCTATAACTAAAATCAATCTATTCAACAAAATTCTTGAAAATACTTTTGCTATAGTGGTAGTAATAATATTCCATTATAATTACTACAGCCATATCTATTCTATTTGATTTCAAAAATTGGAACATTTGAATCATCCTTGAGATCAGTTGGCACACCATCAAGAGTCCACATATTCTTAAAAAGTCTCAATATTTTTAAGCTAACATATCACCAGCATATTTTAAAACATTTCCTGGTATTTCATTAGAAACTGCAGGTCACAAAAAGTTGTTTTGACTTTTAAGCTAGATATCTTTGAGAAATAGTGTATGATTATTCAAAATATGATTAAAATACTCTTTAAACCTGTTCAAAATAGGATTGTTATAATGTTTCTAAGATCAGAAAAAGATCTAGAATAAACATGAGTAGCAAACATCTGTATCTTCTTTGTAGTTTTAATCCAACAATCATTTTTAATTAAATGCCTTTGAGGTAGATGTTTTGCAAGTCACAGTAGTATTTTGTGACAAATTAATTAGTAATATAATGTTTTTGTTCTAGTTTACATATAGTAATACAGATTAAAGAAAATTTATTTTTTAAAAAAAAAAAATTATTAGATAAGCTTTGCAAATTTAAATTATTTCTGAATTTTTTTGCTGACCATTAAAATTATATCATAAACCACCAGTGGTCTGCTGACCACTGGTTACCAACTGCAGTTCTAGACGATAGGTCTAGATATGTTCTCTGGTGTTGGATATTAGTGAGCCTACTGGCCATTACATTCTCTCATTGGAAAAATAATAGATTAAACATAGATCATTATAATAAATATAAAGACATAAAATTTAATATCTGACAGAAGGGTTAAACACTACTTGGTCCACAACATAGATAAAATAATAAAATATGGATACCAAATTCTGAATAATTATGTAGACATCAAATTTGACTACTGCACATTCTTGATAATTATATGAACTAAAACTCAAAAATTTTATTAAGAATTTTGAAAGAAAACACATCTATAAAAATTATTAAAAAATATAATACTATTTATTATTAATCTTAAATAATTTTTGTAAAGACGAATTAGAAAAAATATACAAGTAAAATGTAACAAATACATATTTATACATTCATTTATTTTTATGAAATAAAATGAACTTTATGTTAACAAAAAATAAAATAAAACATAATTCTTTAACAAATTATAAAACATATAAATAAAAACTTAGTTTTACTTTCATATAACTCAAAATGAAAAACAAATAATAAAAAAACGTACACAAAAATTGTATTAATATTATATTCTAATTTATTTTGTACTTTAAATTCAATATTACAATCATTTAAGTATTTCTTTATATCTAATAAATCGGTCTCCATTTCCAATGACCTATTTGCATGAAAAAAAAAAACGTTCTCAACTGCAACAGATATTAAAAACAATAATTGCTCTTGGATTGAAATAAAAGCTCCTTTACATGTTACAGAGACAACATTGGAGTCAAGGATAAGTAAAATAAATTTAAACTAAGAGCAGCAAATGTTGCACTAATTTATAATATATATTAATAATATTTATTAATATTTTGTGGTAGAATTAAAATTATTAATATATAAATAAATATATATTGCATATCATACTCAAGGCTGCAGAAAGGAGTTTGCTATTAACTGAAAGAATTCCCTTTGATTCTTCTTGGCAACCTTAAAGATACTGAGCAGGGCAAATTCCTAATGTCCATTCCATATGTTCTTGCCATTGTAGCTGTTATTACTATGTGATTATTCATATAGTAAACAAACATTGATGGGCTGCTCACCAACATGCATTCACTAGCATGGTAAGTAATTATTGGCTTTTTACCTCTGAGTTTAAGATCAAGAAACACCATGTCTTTTTTCAATTGCCTGAAGGCAAATGAATGTTTACATAAAGGATAAATGTTTTTCCAATAGATACATACAATTATGATAGACAAAAATAAATAATGGCCCTTATTTCCAGGAGTCTATAAAGTCACCAACCATGGAAGTGGTTAGTGGTCAAAGGTGGAGGATAATATGAATCATTTGATTGCATATTCAGGCTGCCACTTGATTATAACTTTTTATTAAATTCTTACAACTGCAGATCACTTTCCTGTGAAGAAAGATTGCAAAAATTAGAAGAACTGCCTTATATTAAATGGGACATTATTGGACATTGTGAAGTTGAAAGAAAAGATGAAAAGACAATTGACTTAAAAAGTAAACATATACTCTACTATAAAGGCACAAATATTGGAAATACAAGTGGAGTAGGATTCTTTATAAATAAAAAATGGAAGAATAACATTGTGGAGATTGATGGTGTATCAGACAGAGTGGCAAGATTAGTTTTACAGCTTAATAGCAGATACCAAATGCAGATAATTCAAGTTTATGCCCCAACAAGTTTTTATAATGATGAAATAGTAGAAGATTTTTATATGGGTATACAAAATCTAAAGATCAGAGTAAACCACATTTTTAAAATTGTTATTGGAGACTTTAATGCTAGAATTGGTAAACAAATGAAAATTGACAAGTGTTGTAGGTAATTGTGGTTATGGTAATAGAAATAAGAGATAATGTAGACTTGTGGAGTTTGGAGAAAAAGAAAAACTTTATATTATGAATTCTTTTTTTGAGCAAAATGCTAAAATAAACTGAAGATAGAATCATCCAAATGAAGGTACAACAGAATTGGATTATATTTTGACTAGCAGAAATTACTTATTTCAAAATTGTAATGTTCTTAATAAATTTAACACAAGTAGTGATCATTGATTAGTAAGATGTAAGATACATGTTAATGCAAAACTAGAGACACAAAAATTATTAAGAAAAACAATCATTCATAATCTTCAGGAACATTCTAATGAATTTAAATTAGAACTACTGTGATATCAAATCCATTAATAAAAATCAAGTTTTATAATGTCTAACTACTAGAATAAGTTAATATAAAAGATAAATAAATAAATACAGACTAAAATTAGTTAATATAAAAGATACATAAATACATAAATCATATAAACTAAATTTTGAATCTAATTGGCTTATTTGTAATGTAATTTTATAACATAGTATAAATAAATTGTTACATTTAAGTCTCAAAACAATCCCAAGTAGTGTAAAGTCTTTCCATTTACTAGCTTCCAATCTTGGTCACTATTTTGTAAGTTTTCATGTAGATTCAGTAGAAAAAATGTTTCTACTGTGTTCAACAGCATACATGCACTGCGTTGGATCAATTTCAATAAACACATTTGGACATTTGTGTGACAGTTATATATATTCAAAGAGGTTCAGCATACATCAAGTATAAATCATGTTAAGCAGGAAAAAGCAAATACCAAACTAAGAAGCAAAATATAAATGAAATTATTTTCTGAACTAGTCTTTTTATATTATCCACTTTGCAAAATCATTTTTTTTTCTTTATTAACAAGCCCAAATGTAAACAAAATTTATTAATTAAATAAGTTAATTATTTTTATACATTTTCACATTTTTTTAATTAAACAGTCCACATGTTTATACAATTATTTAATTAAACAAGCCCAATTTTTTATAGCTGATACCTAACCATCTTAATTCCTAATATATTTAATTATTGTTAAAATCCTAAACAAAGATTAAAAAGAATTTGGCTATACAAGAATTTTAGTGACTAAGAATACTAAATAATTGCATAAATGTTTTATAGGGTAGTAATTTTAAAACATATTTATTTGAAATACATTTAGTTAAAATAAATTAGTTTTCTAACTTTTTTTAAAACTAAGATAAAACTGACTTAATTTAAGTAAATATAGACTTTTAATGATGTGCTTGTGCTTATACAATACAAACCTATATAAAAATATATTGTAATTTATGAAGCATTAATTTGATTCACAACTTGTCAACTTTGATATTTTAAAATAAATTACAGATTCAGAAAAGTCACTATTTATCTTGGTATGTATAGTAGATACTTTTACAGAATGATTATTAATTTTCTTTTAAATGATTGAAGTAATATATATATATATTGTAATGATACGGAGAAAGGGACTTAACGTAAACTGCACTACGGGGCGCCATCTAGGCATTTGAACCTAGAAAAATTTATAAAGTAGGCAGATACGTCAGTCAAAAAAAATTATTTTTTTTTTTTTAAATTTTGATTCCGGTCGTTAGCTCATGTCACTAGCTCAGTGGAATAGCAGAGATTTAATAAGATAATCTAAGAGTATATATAAAAAAAAGAATAAAATAAGCCACTGCCAGTAATTAACACACAATCATTTATTTATGCACATATATATAAGATTTAAAACTATTTTAGTATTACTTTTACATTTTAACATTTAACATTATTTTTAACGTTACCTTAGATTTTAATTTACATTTTAATTTCTATTATATTATAAGTTTACATTTTAATTAAGTTCGCACAGATGGGATTATAAAAGCTTGTTTTAATATGTTGCTATACATCGGTTACATAGATTACACGGTTAAAAACATTTCAAAGTAAACATAAACGATCAAAAGATAAAATCATTGATACTGGCAATTGCAGAGGGAAATTTATAAGTAACCCAGTAGTATTCACCATAAGATACTTGCATTGTCACCAATGATTTAAAAGACATCCGAATAAATACATTTTAGATACTCACCGTAAGGTATCATTATTTATCGAATGTCTATATATTTTGATCAAATATGGAAACGCAAAACATAGTTAACCAATAAACAATCCTTGCAAGCGTCTATAAACAACTTAAATTTAATGCATTTTTATTTAGGGTCGGGTATGAATAGACCACATAAATTTGCTTTTGAAAATAAACATTCTATCCCTATTTAACCTTAGGCTAAAATTCGTAGTCCAACTGGCATCAATTCATCTGATATATCGATGTATTCAATGTAATAAAGCACGGCAGCACAAAAGGTTAAGAGAAGAAATTGCCTCTTATGAGATAGGAATATTACATCTATCTGCAAAGAAGAGCAATAAAACAAAAAACTCCATAGAAAGGAACTGCGGTATCCGACTTATAATTCCTTCCATAGGCAAACGGAAGTGTGCGGCGTATGAAGCGATTCTGCCCGTAGCGAATCAATATTACATCTACTAATCACACCAATATATCCAATCCATTGACCCAATTTAACCATGAAACAAATAACCTAAGATTACCCTCCCCTAATATAACTTTACAAATCTATACAGCCATTCACGCCCGACTTTAAGTTTAACATTTATATAATTTAACTTAACGGAATACAGAAATTCTAAATAAACTTAAAGAACAAAGTTAAATAAATGGAAATGATTTTAAATAAATAAATAACAAATACATCAAATAACATTATTAATGAAGAATTTAGTTTGGTCAGATAGGATTCTATTGCATTATTTACTAAAAAGTTTTAAAATTTAGAGTTCTTATTGTTTCAAGTGAATATATAAGTTCTTACGATTTTTAAAATGTCCAACTTTATCCGTTGCTTGCCATGAACGTAAATTCCCACGCCGTCCTAAAATTGGTATCCATTTAGCCATTGTTTTATTTATTCATTCGGAGGTTTTTTAATTTAGTTGGTCCGCAATGTAGGAAATGATAGTTCATTTCTCCTTTCTTTAACAGCTGAAAGAATTGATCGTGCGTCTGTCAATTCCTCCAACTCAACTCCGTACTAATACCTATAGTCACATCATAATAATCAATAATCAATCCCTAATAATTTTCAACCTTGTCCTTTTATATTCATTTGAAGGATTGCATTTACATTACATCATCGATGCGATGATCCTTTTCGTTGAGGTCCGATTTCCCAATGGATTTATTTCATTTGCTAAAAGTTTCTATTGTTTTCCTACCTGACTGATGTTTTTACATTTAAATGCCCAAGGCTGGTTTACATTTAACTAATTAACAATCATTTCCATTTCTGATTAATTAATCTGTTTTCCAAATCAAATATATATTTTTATCTCTAAATCTTTTTAAGTTTTTGTTTTTAAAATACCTTTTCTATTTTTAATACAGTTTTATTTTAATAATTTTTTTTTATCTGTGCGATTTAATATATACGAGTTTAAGATGATATTTAATTTCAATTTTTAATTCTAAAAGAAAATTTTTAAATGCGAACCTTTTTAATTTACTTTTATGTTTAATAAATTTAAAAAAAAAAAACAATGTAACGAACGTCTATGCTCGTTACAATATATATATATATATATTCTTGACAGTTCGTTACAATATATATATATATATATTCTTGACAGTTCTTTAGCCACAAATGCAGTCTTCCGTGTCAATATTGAAGTGTTTATATAGAGTAAAGTCTATCCATTCCATATACTTATGTTTACAAAAAAAATATATTTATGATAATTACCTGTAGAACAGCCACTGTCACTTATTACACCACTACTACATTTAATATTCTTGATATTTTTATTATTTTTTTTATTGATGAAGTAAGTAACTTTCTAGCCATGACAACCTATCCAGACAGTATGAGACAGACTTTTTTCAGACTAGTGTTCTAGGTTTTTTCTCCATTTCTGTTTTAGGCAGGGGATTTTTAAATATCACTATCTAAACATGAAGTATTTTTCAGCTGAAACTCCTATCTTTAATTCAATTCCAAATTAACTTTTAGTGATTGGACTGCCTCAAGCAAATATATCTAAGGACTTATAGCCTACAAAGTCTTTCCATCATTGCTTTCTAAATTCTTGAGAACTTCAAGTAAAAAAGGAAAAGAGGAATATTGGAATCAGAAATAAATTATTTTCCTGGAACTTAAAACATCGAAATGTTGTTGCTCAAACAGATAATCCCATGGGCATGGCTATTATAAGGAGATGTCTGCTAGAATAAAAATGTCATACAATAACTTATGTGATGGAAAAAGAATAAAAAAAAAGAAAGAGAGAAAAGTTGTTTGAACCATTATTCTATCCTACAACACAGATGGAGCTCTTGGTCAAGTACTGTTTACTTGATATTCACAATAATCTTCATATGTAAAGACTATTCTTCTATCTACCTGAGCAAGTGTATCTCTTCCAAAACTTTCATATGCTCACAATTTTTCTATCTAAATAAATCAAATTTAATGTACACTGCACTTTACATTATATCCTTAGTCAGATATTGCTAATAACAGCAGATAATGTTAAATCTTTTCTGAGATCTTTATAATGTGACTAAGGACTTTCATTTATTTAGCCAAAATTTCTCATAACATACCTTAAAACACCTATTCTATTTTACACACCAATACAATGAAAACATTCTTACAATTTTAGATTTAAAACCACTGCAGCTACAATATAAATAACATAGCATTTAAGTTTTACAACATTACCATGTATTTTAAAAATATTATGAAACACCAGCATTTGAAATTTCAAAATAATTTTATAATACATTAATAATGAGTTTATGTCTTACCAATAATAACTTTGTCAAAACCAACATTTATACAATTTATTTAGATGTGATAGCATTTTAACTAGAATAAAATATTCTATTTTTAATATAACAAATGCAACAACAGAATATTAGAATCTGCATTGTGATTCAACATCCAAAACTGTTTTCTACCATGTAAACGTAATATTTAAAATAATTCTGATTTTAAACCTATAAGTATTTGCAATTGTATTTTTTATCATTGGTTTATAGAGCTCTGTTTATGAATGTAAATAACTCAAATAATTATTTATAAGATGTATTCAAAACATTAACTATATTTATAAATTATTCTTGGAAAATGCATCCTATCACATATCTATAAATCTAAAATTCAATAAACATTTTTTTTTCTCCTTAAATATTTCAAGTTAAATAATTCAATCAGTAAACTTTTATTACATTTAATTCCTGCAACCTACGAGCACAATTTATTTAAATAACTTTGTCATTAAAGTAAAAATATGGATATGGAAAAAAAATCACAAAATTTCAAATATTGTATCCAAATAATATGCAGTAACTGAGTTGTTTGCCAACCAAAATATATTCTACACTCACTCAAAACCTAAGCTTTTATATAGGAAACTAATCTAACATTATTTATTATGAGATCAAAATTCAATTATTTTACAGTAGATATTGCTAAGACCTATTTAAGTTGAACTTAAATTCACATTATTCTAAATCAGATTTGCTAAGCACTCATTTTTAATATTTTTCAAAATTTCTCCATTTGGCATAAACTGTGAAACTTTGCAAATTATTTACATATAACGTTAAAAGAAGTCTTAACTCCCAATATATATTTATATAATATTTCTCACTATATATATATATATATATATATATATATATATATATATATATATATATATATATATATATATATATATATATATATATATATATATATATAATGGGATGACCTATTTGATAGCCTTAGTTGAGGCACCAAATAGAACAGAATGGCATTTAATCATCCCAGTTGATATACCAAATATAATAGAATCGATTATATTTAATGCTTAGAAATCATTAACTTAATGCTTCATAGTTAGGTTCGCCAAATATAACAAAATGGATTATATTTAAAATCTAAGTTGTATATATGGGGATGATTAAATTCCCTAGAAAGATAATATGCATTTCATTACAATCGGACTTTGGGTCTTCAGGTAGAATGCTAGAAATGAATCAATGAAATACTAAGTCCATGATTATATCTATCTTTTTTATGCTAGCTCAATAATCTTTAAATAAGTTTTAATATAATTTAGACTAGTTCATCCATCTTTCATCTCTCTTTCAGTCACCATTATCCACGATATTCAAACTCATGGAGAATTTACAATTAGCTCTCTTCAGGGAAAATCCAAAACAAGTTATTATTTATATGCCTTTATATAAGCATTAATTACAATTGATATTCATATGATATTTATAATACTAGCATATATATAATATAATTCAATAATGATTAGACAAAGAGATCAAGTTAATAAATCAATATTTAATAAATAATAAAAAATATAATATAATAGATAATAAAATATTAATAAACAAATACGGATGAATTTTATCATTTTAAAAATATTAATAAATAATATTTTTATTTAATACCCTATGATAAAACTCAATACTATAATAAATTTTCAAAAATTAAAGAAAATAGTTTAAATTAACAGATATATAAAAACAATATCTGGGTTCAAAAATTAATAATTTATGTAACTTATTAATTTATTTACCATTCTTATTTATATGTTTCATAATTACCAATATATAAGTACTATTTGCATTTGTATGACTTATATATTATATGTATTTTTGATAAATAAAGTACATTAAACTTTTACAATATTAGGTAATAAATACAATATAATCCTGTTTAAGATATCTGTCAAATAATAACTGTTCTTTATATCCCTCATCTAATTTGATGAATTATGTCAAGCTTTCAATTAATTATATTTAATAATAAATATAATATTTCCTATTAAGATATAATGATGTGATACCAAATTTGAAATAAAGATAATAATAATAATAAACATATTGAAATAATATAAGCATTATTATAATATATATATAAATAAATAATAAAGAAAACTTATTTATAATAGAGTTGAGAGTAGATATTGAAGTCTATAGTTTATCATCCTAATGAAGATCTTTTACAAAGTATATTATTAATCCATTGGTATAATGATGATTTTATTTATCCTTAAATGATAAACTGTTAATAATATCCAATGATTTGATTAATGTGAAATAAAATAAATATTCTTCGAATGTAGATGTTCTTAATCTTCATTTTTCTATTATCATTAGACATTCTATATATCCAATATTTCAAAATATTTTAAATAGCATGCAAGGTTGGTTTCGAAACCTTTACGATACAAAGCTGTTTTACTCAAAACCCATTGTTTTATCCTATATATATATATAAATATATATATATATATATATATATATATATATATATATATATATATATATATATAAAAAAATATATAAATATATATATAATTATCTTAAATTTATATATATATCCGAAGAATCACGGAAGTGTTAAAACAACGTAGTTTCCAAAAAACTTAAACACACATTCTTTTCTTTTATATTGCTATTCCTTTAAGACTTAATAGAAAATTAAAATATTTTCCTTGCAGACTTTTAATCCACAGATTATTTTAATTTGGAAAAGTTAATATTTAAATTCCAATCGTTGAACAGTAGTATTGATAAAAGAAAAAGTTATCTAAAGAGAAATGATTTTCTTTTCTTCTCTTTAATAACAAAAGAACGAATCAATCTGCTCGTGTGTTATTACAAGTTCATGCTTAACTCAACTATCAATTGTTCTGTTGACATTAAGTTTTAATAATAAAATAAAAAAATATATATAAGTATATATTCTTAACTTCAAATCTGGCATTTTACTCAAAAGCTTAAGGTATGTATTATTTATAAACTCAAATGTATATATATATATATATACACATAATAAAATAGTCAAATATAAATATATATTTATAAACTCAAATATATATATAAATATATATATATACATAATAAAATAGTCAAATAAAAAATTATATTTATAAATAATTTCCTAAGAGATAAAACATGTTAGACCAATAATAACAACTGTAAGTTACTATTATATTTCCCCTTCCCTTGGGAAATTTAAAATTTTAATTTAAGTTAAAATTTTAAACACTTACAACTATTTTAGTATATTCTTATAGTTTAATTGCATTTATAGTTGGATTTTATGAAGGGTTGAATTTTTTTTTTTTACTGTTATATCTTCCTAATACTTGGGCTATCCTATTCTTTTGATAATGATCAAAATAAAATTAAGGACTTTGATGGTTAATATTTTTTTTAAAAAAATAAATAAATAAATAAATAAATAAAAAAAAATAATGTGTTTCCTTCTTGGACAACACATATATATTTACTAGCCTTATTCCTGCTTCTTTAAGACTTATGGATTTGAAAAGGACTAAATAAATACTAGAGTATCCATTTATTAATATGAATTGACTCTATTGTTTTTATTTATTTTAAGGCATTAAAGAATACCCTCACCAAAGCTAATGTTTTTAGCTATACTTCTCTTTACATTGATCACTATTATTATTTTTTTATACAATTGTATTGTTTACACTGCCCAAACCTTCTTTCTTTATAAAACATTATAAGCAGCCAAAACAAGGTTTTAAAATTCGTGAATTGTACATACCACGAATCTCTCCTTCTTGGTTAATCCAAAATGCATTTGGACCAGCCTTTTTAACGATAGTATAAGGTCCTTCATATGTATTATAGAATTTATGGTATTTATTCTCCAATGGTTTACTAAGATGGAAAGTCTTTATCAAAACTTTATTTCCAACTTTAAATTCATAAATACATTTTTTTTATTCTGACTTCTATTATTTGCCATTTTAACAAGTTGTTTATGAGCTTGTAAAATATCATTTTCTCCATTTATTTTGGGTTCATTAATAATAGGTTTATATTTTCTAAATAATATAGGTATAATTTGATGAAGGTGTAGTCGGATGGGTGAGAATCCAGTAGATTCATTTAAACTCCAATTGATATAGTCTACTACATGTTTTGTCTGCTTTACCCAACCCTTGTGCTCCTCTTCTAAATAGGTCCTAAATAAACGTCCAAGCTCCCACATAATACGTTCACATGGATTTGATTGTGGATTCCTAATAGAGATTAGCACATGTTTTATTTTTGATATATCTACCCATTTCTTCTTTTCCTTAGATAGAAAAGGTGTACCATGATCAGTTAGTATGGTTTTCGGCTTTCCTATCATTAGAAATTGGAGAGTACTCAATACTTTGATTGTATGTTTAGCATTGGCTTGGGGTATTGGGTAAGCAGCAACATATTTGGAAAAGAGATCATAAGTGACTAATAAATATTTTTGTTTGTTGAATGGAGGCAAAGGCCCATAATAGTCAATTGCTAAGATCTTGTATGGTCTTTCTGGAATGATAGAATTAATTGAATTAATATGATTTTGGTTTACTGATTTAACTCTTAAGCAAATTAGACAATCCTGGAGTGATTTCAAGATGTCTTTATACATTTTTGGCCAGTAAAATCAATTCTTAAGGGTATGTTCTGTCTTATGAGCACCATAATGCCCATATAGACAGTGTATGTATTTTATGAGTGGGTCACATAAAGACTTTGGTATTATTGCCCTCCACTCATCAACATTATCATTCACTTTATATAGTAAGACCTGTTGTTCTAATTTAAAATGGTTAAGATCTTTAGGTGCATCCAAAACTCCTCCCCTAATAAAACTTTTATAATTGGGTTTAATTCTGGGTCATTAAATTGTATCTCTGGTAAGTTTTCCAACTCGTTCTCTACATTACTATCAGCCATCACATTGACATTTGGAATGTAGGCATTGTCTACCATCAAATGATTTTGTTCTGACCTACATGGATTTTGACTAAGCACATCAGCAACGATATTCTCGGATCCTTTGCAATAATGCACAGTGTAATTAAATTCCTGTAGTAGTAAACTCCATCTAACTAGATGAATATTAGTCAGAAAACTATGATTCAGGAATTCAAGGCTTTTGTGATCAGTGATCACTATCACCTCTGATCCGAGTAGCATTTGTGAAAGTTTTGGAAAGCCCAGACTATTGCTAGTGCTTCCTTCTCTGTAACCGTGTAATTTATTTCTGGACATTTCAAGAGCCAGCTAATAAAATAGAGGACACCTGGTTGGCTATCCTCTTGGATTTGGGACAGTGTTACCCCTAATCCAAAACCACTACTATCTGTTTGAATAATGAATGGTTTATTAAAATCAGGGAAAGCTAACATAGTTAACTTTAAAAACCCTGTTTTAATATTCTCAAATGCATGGTCTTGTTCTTCAGTCCATTTCCAAGGTTCATCTTTTCTAATCAATTTAGCAACGGTTCCATGTGGTCTGAGAACTTCTGATAAAAATGGTTGTAAAAATTACATAGACCTAAAAATGATCTAATTTGTTTTTGAGTAGATGGTTTAGGAAAGTTTTGAATGGCAGAGATCTTCTCTGGGTGAGGTCTTATCCCACTGCAACCAACAATATGACCTAAGAAAACAACTTGGTTGGAAACTAAAGAACTCTTCTTGAAGTTAATTTTTATACCTTTCAAAAAACACTCTTTAAAAAATATAGATAAATGTTGAAGGTGTTCTTCAACTGTGGTGGATGCAATAATTACATCATCCACATAAATAATTATGATTTGTTTTACCTCAGGAGATAAAGTCTTATCCAAACACCTGATTATACCTGCACCACTATTTATCAATCCAAATGGCATCCTATTAAATTGGTATGTAAAACCCTCATAACGAAAAGCAGTATATTGGCGATCTTCTGGATGAAGTTCAATCTGCCAATAGTTGGAGGTTAAATCGAAAGTGGAAAATACCTTCTTGTTTCCAAATTTTATGAAAAATTCATGTATGGGTGGTGGTATATTTCTGTCTGGGACAGTAATTTTATTTAATTATCTATCATCTAAACATAATCTCATCGACCCATCTTTCTTCTTCACAGTTGCTACTGGATTACAGTAAGGTGAAGAGCATTTGGAAATGATTTCCCAATCCAGTATTTTGTTAATTTGCTTTGATATATCTTCCCGATATTGGTATGGAATAGGATACGATTTAGATTGAAATGGTTGATCATGAATTAATCTAATTCTCTGTTGGAATCCTTTTATCACACCTGGTATGTCTGAGAAAATAGAATTAAATTCTCTTATAACAAATCGTAATTTTAATATATCATCACTTCCAAGCAAGTTGGATTCTGTGAGTTTACTCTCTAAAAGTGTTTCTGGAATGCTAGATGTTATACAGTCAACTTCAATTTGATCATATCTTGGAAGCAATGTCATCTCCAAGACTTCATCATTAATTTTAACTGTTTTATTACAGAAATCAATTACAGAAGTGTTCAAATGTAGGAAGTCTGCCCCTAAAATAACATTGTGAATCAAACCATTCAAAATTAAAAATACATGATAGAGAGTTGTTTGGTCAATTTTAATCTCAATCCAAATTTGTTTTTGGATTAATTTACCTTTTCTGCTGTTAGCCATGGTAACCTGTATAGATTTTAGTGGTAATATTTTGATGTTAGGATTTATTACTAAAATCTCTTGATAAAATGTCTCTGATATCACTGAAATTTGGCTACCAGAATCTAATAATGCTTTAACCAGCAAGCTCTCAAACAAAACTTCTATCACAGGGCAACTTTGTAAAACAAAATTTGGTGTTTTATCTTCCCATGAACACATCATGTTAGTGATTTCTCATGTAAAAGACTGATTCAAGTTCCTCATTGGGTATTTGGTTTCTTGAGGTGAGGAACATTTCCTCAAGTACCCTTTTAGTTTGTTTTATGTGAAACTATAGATATATCTTTACTACATCCCGGTCTTGGGGAATTTCTTGGATTATTAGAAGTTATTTTTACTTTATTTAAATTATCACGATTTATTTTGGGAGAGGGGCAATAAGGTATATTCCTTTGAGATGTTTTTCCCTTCCAATAACTGGTATCTCTATTATTTTTCCTTCTATTATAAAATATTGTATTGATTGAAGCTTCCTCTTTTTTTTATCAGGTAATCTAATTGACAAATTAGTTTGATTCATATCAATACTATTTAAAAGTTCTACTATTTGTTCTATTTTTGTTATATTGGTACACAATAATGATTGTTCTATTTTAAGTGGTAAATTTCTTTTTATTATTCTAATCATTTCGCCTTCACTTAAATGATAAGTATTAAGTGTTCTTAATTTTGTTATTTGAAGGCGAAAGAATTTGGTCAAGGTTTCTCCAGGTATCTGCTTATACTTATCTTGGAATATTTGATACAATAAAGCCTCTTGTCTATCTCTATTCCAAAAATTTTTAATTAATAACTCTTGGTTTTCCAAATAAGTAGATGAAGTTTGTGATAAAGACTCCCACCACATTAATGCATCTCCATGTAAGTGACTATATGCAATGATCACTTTTTCACCTTCTGATAAATTACGGTTAATGGAAAAATAAAGATTAAGGCTTCTAATATGTTCTATAGGAGATTCATTATGAGATCCCTTGAATATTTTTAACCTAACAAATTGGTTAATTGTACTACTTGGTATTGAATGGTTGTATACCTTTTGTTTTTCTAAAACATTCAACTGAGAAGTTGATGTTTGATTTTCATGATTAATCCTACAAGTATTTAAGTTTAACCCTTTTAATTCAAAATTACTAGGATAATTTTCAACTTCGGGCATTATATGATACTGAAAATTTGATCTATCACCAGAGTCAATTACTTGTTGTGGATCTTTTTGTATGACCTCCAAATGTTTTTCACCATGATTTTGTTCTTGATTACAACTATAAGTATTTACATTATTTTCAACCTGATGCATTTCTATAGTTGGTGTTCTTTTACATATTTGTGTTTCAATAACTAAAAATCTACTATCAGTGGATTCTTTTATTTTATTTACTCTATTCCAAGTTTCAGTAGTATCTTCCCTTAATTTTTCCAATACATTTTTATCTATATTTGTATTAATTTCTATTGAATTCATTTTATTTTCCAAAGTTTTAAGTTGATGATCAATAGTCTCTAATACATTATTCTGGGATTCTACTTCATTATTATGTTTAATGGATAGTTGATCTATTCTTGTGTGTGTTTGTTGTCTTTCTTCTTGGATTTCATTCCGTATTTTATTTTGTTCTTCCTTTACTTCTTCCCTAAAAATTCCTTGATTTTTATACATTTCATCACATTTAACATTTAATCTATCTATGATGTCACTTTGGAACTCTCTAAACTGCTGTTGACATTTTGAATTATTTTCATCAATTTCATTCTTTAGATAATTTAATGCTTGTTTAATTTCTATGTTATCTTTTTTAACATTATCCACATTTAAATTCAATTGTTGAATTTTTGTAGATAGTTTATTTTCAATTCCTGTTATTTCAACCTTCAAATCACTTTTTAAACTATTATTATTATCATCCAATTTTTGATTCAAATCACTTTTTAAACTATTAATATTATCATCCATTTTTTTATTCATATTATCAAGTAATTTTTGATTATTACTGTCCATTTTAGTCATAAACATTTGTAACATTTGCTGAATTGTATCAACATTAAATGATTTACTAATTCCAATTGTAGATGATTGATTTAAATCTTCATTAACTATACTTGGTGTTTGAGATAACACTTGATCTAAACTTTGTGTTTGTTGTGGGTATTCAACTATGGTTGTAGAACCCCCAGGTGCTTGTACTAATGATGATTGTTCTATAATATTACTATCATCACTTTGTTCACTTTGCAAATCATCTCGAATTTGACTGCAGCATTCAATATCTTTGTTTGAAAACATTTTCCCACTTCGAAGCATAACAAATTTTAACTTAAATCAAATATTACACAAGTTTATATATTTTTATATTCAAAATATTATATTGTAAAGTTCTTTACCACCCCATGCTATTTATATATACTTATGATGTTCTAGTGATCTATGTGTGTATTTTTAAACATCTATGTCTATAGAAAAACTTTATCCCACTCAACTCTTCTTTAAAACATAATTTAATAATTAGTTATTTAAATATTGATCTCTCTAAATCATACTATATATATATATATATATATATATGATATATATATATAGTATGATTTAAATCATATATATATATATATATATATATATATATATCATTTTTTTATTTATATTAATCTTGTAATTATAAACACCATATGAATCTTCATAACAACATACTTGTTAATAAGAATAATCAATTAAACTATCCATGACTTTTTCACTATATGTAATAATATAAAATCATTGATTCAAAGCCCCAGTTAATATACTAAATATGTAATAGTATATAATTTATACCTGCGATGAACTTAAATGTTCAATGCCTAAAACGTTGCATGCCAACTATAATGGGCAGTCTACAGGGTATGAAATTTAATTAATCGAAGCCAAATATAATGAGCAGTCTACAGGGTATGAGATTTAATTAATCGAAGCCCCAAATGTTTGGGTCGCCAAATATAATGGGATAACCTATTTGATAGCCTTAGTTGAGGCACCAAATATAACGGAATGGCATTTAATCATCCCAGTTGATATACCAAATATAATAGAATCGATTATATTTAATGCTTAGAAATCATTAACTTAATGCTTCATAGTTAGGTTTGCCAAATATAACAAAATGGATTATATTTAAAATCTAAGTTGTATATATGGGGATGATTAAATTCCCTAGAAAGAGAATATGCATTTCACTACAATCGGACTTTGGGTCTTCAGGTAGTATGCTAGAAATGGATCAATGAAATACTAAGTCCATGATTATATCTATCTTTTTTATGCTAGCTCAATAATCTTTAAATAAGTTTTAATATAATTTAGACTAGTTCATCCATCTTTGATCCCTCTTTCAGTCACCATTATGCCACGATATTCAAACTCATGGAGAATTTCCAATTAGCTCTCTTCAGGGAAATTCCAAAACAAGTTATTATTTATATGCCTTTATATAAGCATTAATTACAATTGATATTCATATGATATTTATAATACTAGCATATATATATAATATAATTCAATAATGATTAGACAAAGAGATCAAGTTAATAAATCAATATTTAATAAATAATAAAAAAAATATAATATAATAGATAATAAAATATTAATAAACAAATACGGATGAATTTCATCATTTTAAAAATATTAATAAATAATATTTTTATTTAATACCCTATGATAAAACTCAATACTATAATAAATTTTCAAAAATTAAAGAAAATAGTTTAAATTAACAGATATATAAAAACAATATCTGGGTTCAAAAATAATTAATTTATGTAACTTATTAATTTATTTACCATTCTTATTTATATGTTTCATAATTATCAATATATAAGTACTATTTGCAATTGTATAACTTATATATTATATGTATTTTTGATAAATAAAGTACATTAAACTTTTACAATATTACGTAGTAAATACAATATAATCCTGTTTAAGATATCTGTCAAATAATAACTATTCTTTATATCCCTCATCTAATTTGATGAATTATGTCAAGCTTTCAATTAATTATATTTAATAATAAATATAATTTTCCTATTAAGATATAATGATGCGATGCCAAATTTGAAATAAAGATAATAATAATAATAAACATATTAAAATAATATAAGCATTATTATAATATATATATATATATATATATATATATATATATATATATATAATAAAGAAAACTTATTTATAATAGAGTTGAGAGTAGATATGGAAGTCTATAGTTCATCATCCTAATGAAGATCTTTTACGAAGTATATTGTTAATCCATTGGTATAATGATGATTTTATTTATCCTTAAATGATAAACTGTTAATAATATCCAATGATTTGATTAATGTGAAATAAAATAAATATTCTTCGAATGTAGATGTTCTTAATCTTCATTTTTCTATTAACATTAGACGTTCTATATATCCAATATTTCAAAATATTTTAAAATAGCATGCAAGGTTGGTTTCGAAATCTTTACGATACAAAGCTGTTTTACTCAAAACACATTGTTTTATCCTATATATATATATATATATATATAATTATCTTAAATTTATATATATCCGAAGAATCACGGAAGTGTTAAAACAACGTAGTTTCCAAAAAACTTAAACAGACATTCTTTTCTTTTATATTGCTATTTCTTTAAGACTTAATAGAAAATTAAAATATTTTCCTTGCAGACTTTTAATCCACAGATTATATTAATTTGGAAAAGTTAATATTTAAATTCCAATCATTGAACAGTAGTATTGATAAAAGAAAAAGTTATTTAAAGAGAAATGATTTTCTTTTCTTCTCTTTAATAACAAAAGAACGAATCAATCTGCTCGTGTGTTATTACAAGTTCATGCTTAACTCAACTATCAATTGTTCCGTTGATATTAAGATTTAATAATAAAATAAAAAAATATATAAGTATTTATTCTTAACTTCAAATCTGGCATTTTACTCAAAAGCTTAAGGTATGTATTATTTAAAACTCATATATATATATATATATATATATATATATATATATATATATATATATATATATATATATATATATATATATATATATATATATATATATATATTAATAGTTAAATAAAAAATTATATTTATAAATAATTAAATAATTTCCTAAGAGATAAAACATGTTAGACCAATAATAACAACTGTAAGTTACTATTATAATATATATATTATATATATATATATATATATATATATATATATATATATATATATATATATATATATATATATATATATATATATATATATATATATATATATACAGTTTCCCCCCCCCATTTAAAAATATAATTTGGTTAAATTAAAAAGAAAAAAGAAAACAAATACATTTAAATCTGCAATTAAAGAAAAGTACAAATCTTTATTAAGATTCATCAATCTAAAAAAGAAAATCATTATTTTCTATAATTGAGAAAAGAAAATAATAAATCATTATTGATTTTATAGTTTTAAATTACGATATAAATAAAAGCTAGCATTTATTAAAAATATTACATTTTAAATTTTGTAATGATGTTGTCATATAAAGTGTGATAATAGCTTGCGGCAGTCTTAATAAATTGGAAAACATGTCTTAATCTTCCTGGTTCAGTATCTGTCCCGGGAAAAGTTTTATCCAAACCTTATGAAGAAAAAAGCACTCGGGCTTAAATGAAAGCTGTGGAACAAATAAGAGACAGTGGGAAAGGTTGTTTAATCAATCCAAAAATGAGAATATATATAGTTGAGTTGAAAGTTCAGAGCAGATTTTAAAAGTGACTTTGAGGATATTTTTTTTTTAAAAAAGAGTTTAAAAAAACATTTTATAAAGTAAGAAAAGTGAAGAGTTAAAATTAAAATTGTCATCTAAGTGTTTCTCAACTATTTATTTCACAGCTGATTTTAAGGAACCTTGGAATATAATATTTATAGCCACTGGTAATAATGGAAAAGGAAAATATTAAGAATATCATAATGATGAAAGGCTAATCTGTAACAGCTTCTTTTTTTTACCCAAAAGCCATTGTACTCCAAGATGTGTGTGGGTAAAATCATGAAAGTGAATAATGTCATTCAGCATAAATAAAATGACCCCTTTTTGATGGAACAGTCTGGATAAAAAATGAAGGTAACAATTTATTCAATATTTATATGTGTTTTTAAAATACCAAACAAAACATCTTTCTTAAAAAAAAGAAAATTATGAATACATTTAGCTACATAAAAATATGTTTTATTAGTAAAAAATTGTAAATACTTGATGTCTTAAATGTTGATAATCAAAAGGCCTTTTATTCAATATTTATATATGTTTATAAAATATAAAACAAAACATCTTTTTTAAAAAAAAAAGAAAATCATGAATAAATTTAGCTATGGAAATACATTTTATTAAAGATAAATTATAAATACTAAAATACCTATAACCAAAATGTAGTTTTAATAAGGGTTGACTTCTCATCTACAGATACTTTTGAATTAAAATAAACTTAAAAAAAAAGAATACTTATAATGATTGATATTATTGATTTACAAATAAGTATACCTAGAAGAGACAGAAATTCTGAGCTATTACATATAACTCTAACTGGCTAATAAATAAATGCAGTTGCTGATCAACTTATATGAAGAAATATACATCTGTGGAATACCAAATAATAATGGATATGCTATATTACTAAATAAAAATTACAAATGCTTCCAGGCATCTCAATGGTATATAAATAAAATAATGAAATGCTATATGGATTATAAATGCTTACCTACATATTGGTATTATGTGAAGAAAATAATAAAACTTATGCTCATAGATGCACATTTACCCTGACTGTATTATGAATAGTCCACAAACCCTGAATTGTTTACACTACCAGATTTGATAGATTAGAAAAAAAATAATGAAATACTATATGGATTATAAATGCTTACAAGCATATTGGTATTATGTGAAAAAAGTAATGAAACTTATGCACATAGATGTACATTTACACTGACTGGACTATGAATAGTCCACAAAACCAGAATTGTTCACATTGCCTGTTTTGATAAATTAAATAAATAATGAAGTACTATAAAATTACAAATACTTACATGCATCTCGATTGTATACAAAGAAAATAATGAAACTTATGAGCACCAATGTACATTGATTCTTGACTGAATTATAGAAACCATACAGATCTAGAATAGCTCATCTTACCTATTTACCTACCTAAAAAGGATGTACAGATATGGAATACAGAGTTGAAAAATATTCATGCAGTATTGGTAGATTTCTACTTGATAAAAGACTCTTTGAATTCTTTATCTAAGATAAATCAAAATGAGCCTTCATTTGAAATGAAGGATGAACTTTATTAGAATGACTTGTAAATGAACTATTGATCAATAAACTGCTTCTAAACTTTTCATAAATAAACTGAAAATAAGTCACCACATGGAGATAAATGAACTTTATTAGAAGGACTTACAAATTAATTTGTTAAATAAAATTGTTGTTACTTAAAATTAATTGTAGTTATCCAGTTGTTCAATTCTATATTTTTATTGCATCACTTGTCATTCAGTGCACTTGTTCATGAGAATCTCATGCCTCCTGAGCTATGTCTGGCATAACTAGACCTAGGTAAGTCAGGTTATAGTGAGATGGAACTCTAGTGGCACGGTTTGAAAAATCAAACACAAAAATGTCTAGATCCTTCCAGTCTCTATGATGCTACATCATCTGATGAGCAGGAAATGTTTTTGTAGGGGGATTAACATCTGCCTTGGGGAATGGCAATCAATAGTTTCTTCCTGCAACATGCTCATCCGGAACTTGTTACAACCGAAGTAATAAAGGGGTTGTATAGCAGTCCAGTTACAATATATATATATATATATATATATATATTGATTACTATATATATATTGGTATGGTTAGGTGGTGATTTGTGTCTATATATATATATATAATTTTTGGTCATTGTTTCTGTTTTTTATAGGATTTGAATTCATCTAATTCAGATTTGAAAATTGATAAAAAATAGTAATAGGAATAGAATGTAATGATTGATATCATTGAAATCCATCTACTGATCAAAATGTATTCATAAATTCATTAATTAGCACACTTATAATTTATATACCAGATTTTTCATATGAAAGAGAAAAAAAAACTTGTGAATAAATAATGATAGAAAAATTTAAAAAGTAGTTAACCATAGAATTAGGAGTTAGATTAAATAACCCAAAATGGTCACACATGTAGTATAAAAATATTAAAAGTGATTGTGTACTGTTAACATTAAAATAGTAGATGTATTAATGCAGAAAGCTATCAAATTTTTTTCAAAAATTAAAGTGAAAAAAAAATAATTTGTGAATGCATGGATAAAGTAACTGAAAACATAAGTATAGATACAAATTTCATAATAATGCATAATTTAAAAGTCAATAAATATCAACTTTAATACTAATAACAAGTTAATTAGAAACACATATTTTCAAGCTTCTAAAAGAGACAAAATTGATGGAATGTAATTTCACCAAAAAGTTAATTTTTAGTTTTTAAATAAAATTTTAATTCGATTTCTTTTTATTAGTGTGTATTTATATGAGTAGATAAAAGAAGAAGTAGTATAATTTAAACAAATCAAGATCATTTAATTAACACCTAAATGTATTATTTGTTTTAAATGTTAATATAATTTTTTATAAGAATAGGTTGTTTTTGACATTTTTATATTTTTAGAGTACTCGCTTTGTCTATCCAAGACTGTGAGAATTCTAAAAAAATCATAATGTCATAAAATTTGCCCATATGTTAAGAAGTGTGTGGTTTTCTTATTTTAGAATTTGACCTGAAATGATCTACTAATTAAAACTTAATATTAAATGGCATTAAACTTATAAAGATGACAGCAGATCTTTAGGGATAAGATTAATATTCTACTAGGCCATTTCTAATTAAGCACAACAATATGATATGGTAAACAATTAGCTAAGCACTCGGATAAACAAAACAAAAAAAAGCTTAACATTTCGGAAGTTTTTATACAGCAATAAGACATAAACTGGCATTATAATCAAGAGAATGTCAATTTATTTTTGAGTAAAAAAATAAAAAATATAGCTACTACTACTACTACTACTACTACTACTACTACTACTACTACTACTACTACTACTACTACTACTACTACTACTACTACTACTACTACTACTACTACTACTACTACTACTACTACTACTACTACTAATAATAATAATAATAATAATAATAATAATAATAATAATAATAATAATAATAATAATAATAATAATAATAATAATAATAATAATAATAATAATAATAATAATAATAATAATAATAATAATAATAATAATAATAATAATAATAATAATAATAATAATAATAATAATAATAATAATATAACAAATATGTGTATATACCAATTCACCTATAGATGTAAACACTAATAAAGCATGTTATTAAAAATTAATAAAATGAAAATTTAATGTACAACAGGTCTCATTAAGAAGTAAGATAGATATTGATAAACTATTGTCAATATTTATTATTACATAATACTTGTTCTTAGCAATCCTATTCTTTGGTTAACTGAACCTGCTCTAAAACAGAGAATAATATATGTTTATATGCTCAATTTCTTTTTAAAATTTATTAAATATTTGTTTTTGCATTTCTATTAAAAAATAATCCAGAAATTTATAGATTAGTACTTCATAAAAGTGAGCGTTGAAAGTAACAAAAATGATTATTGTTCATTTATGGTTTAATCTTTAAATTTTAATATTACATTATAAACTTCAATAATCTTTTTCATTAAGACAAAAGCAAGTAACGTTAGAGTACTCAATAAAATCGTGAATACTTTTAAAGTGTATGTATGCATTTTTTTTTAAATGTTATGAACTATCTCGCATATAATAAAAAAGAGCAATACCATATATCATTTATTAATATTCACACAAAAATAAATTACAAATTAACATGAACAAAGGATCATATCTGTAATTTCAAATAAAAATATAGTTTCTTGACATATATTATTGTTTGTTTTTTCAATATATATATATATTTAACACTAACGAAAGTTAATATTGATATTGGAAAACGATCGCAATAAAAATATACATTTTTATTTCTCTTAGATTTTAAAAAAAAATAATCAAACGAAAATTTTCTTTATAATTTTCTATTATTAAAAATAAATGTTTAAACCTTATTATCACTGTGTAGTAAGTAGTACATTCATCAAAAGACAAATTTACTTTATTTAAAAA
The DNA here is from genome assembly GCA_028023455.1 of Epiperipatus broadwayi. Taxonomy (NCBI): domain Eukaryota; kingdom Metazoa; phylum Onychophora; class Udeonychophora; order Euonychophora; family Peripatidae; genus Epiperipatus; species Epiperipatus broadwayi. The sequence continues at coordinate 43,279 of JAQFVV010013095.1, forward strand.
AAAAAATGAACCTAAGATACAATTGAAAAAATACAAAAGATTTTAATTTCATAGATATCTGGTAGCTTATAAATCAAATTCTGTATTATAAAAATAATATTAATAATAAATTTAGTTATGCTATTAGAAATACAAAATTGTTTATATTTTAAATCTTTTTTAATCACATATCAATGATTTGATTTAACAAAAGAAGCAATATATATAAAGAAACTATATTTTTTTTATTTCATTTCTGTACTGCCAGATTGCATTAATAAAAAAAATATGTTTTAATGTGTGTGCTGGTTTATATATAAAATATATATTTATGGCATATCAAATATTATTACAAATAATGTAATGACATAATTTGTAAGATATTTTATGAATAATTAACTCATTTTATTAAATAAACTTGAGATTTTTATAAACTTTTTTAATGACGATGTTTTTTTGTTTTTTTTTTACTTTTTAGAATTGTTTTAGGTTTAGATTTAATAACTTCACTTTAATTCCTAATAAAATTATTTCTTAGTTTGTATATACTTATAATTTATATTAGTTCTGTACTCATTTTTCTGTTTTTGCTACCAAAAATACTGATTTGTGATACAGTATTTTTATTATTAGAATTAGGGCCTTAAACCTTTTTATATATAAGTCATCTTCAGGGTATTAATTTTCATAAATGTTGAAATTTTATACATGTCCTTTAAATTAAGCAATGAGTTAAAACAGGGAAAATATTAAAATTAAACATTCATCATTGTTTCTACAAATACTACTTCATATATTCACATTTTATATATTGCCATTTATTGTCAATGTCTTTTAATAAATATGAAATAAAACACTTTCATTTCTATTTTATATTTATGATATAATAAACAAAATAACTTAAAATATCATACTTATCAAAATATTCAAAATATGAGAATTTTTTTTATTATTATGTTCATCATCATCAATCACAATCATTATTATTATTATTATTATTATTATTATTATTATTATTATTATTATTATTATTATTATTATTATTATTATTATTATTATTATTATTATTATTATTATTATTATTATTATGTTTCAACAATAATCTTTATTGATTCATAAAGGTTACATGTGTTATATAATTGGGGTGGCTGTAACATGTAATAATTTTGAACATATTACTATTGTTGATGTTTTTGTGTTATTATTATTATTATTATTATTATTATTATTATTATTATTATTATTATTATTATTATTATTATTATTATTATTATTATTATTATTATTATTATTATTATTATTATTATTATTATTATTATTATTAGTATTATTATTATTATTATTAGTATTATTAGTATTATTATTATTATTATTATTATTATTTTATGTTTTTCAAACTTAATAGCAAAAACATTTTATGGGGTTATGTTTATGGATGGGGTATTCATATATTTTTGTTTACTTGATAAAAATATTTTTCAAATACATACATTTAATAAATATTTTTCTTGAAATAATAATATTTAAATACAGCGAATATAATCCTTTTAAAAATGAATAGTTGAGTAATTTTATGTTCCTAAATGTGGCAACATTCATCAAAAGACTTATAGAATCTTTAATTAAATATATTACTATTATTATCATATATAAAATGTCATTATTCCAAACATATATACACAAGAAGAAATCTTTATTCCTAACTAGTATAGAATATAAAAAATAACTTTAAAATGTTATTTATTCTTTTAAATAACTTATAAGCAAAAAACTTCACATTACACATTTACCACTATTTTTCAATCTAGTTTTAATGCTAATTCTTGAATCATTCAAGACTAATGTGTTTTAATTAGTTCTAATAACTAATTTTCTATAAAAAAGTAAAGTGGATATAATGAAGTCATAGCACGTTTAAATGTATATGTGTTTTTAATTATTTAATTTTAAAACCCACAATAAAATAACATTGTAATGGAATATAATTTAAAATCCAAAACTACTTTTTATTTTTAAATGATGTTGGAATTTATTATTTAATAATTAATTATTAAATATTAATATAGCAATTGATGTCAAAGAAACTAAGTTTAGTTTTAATAAATGCAACAAAAATAAGCACTTCAAACAGGACATAATTGAGATATAGCATTAAAAATTTTATGTTATATGTTACTAATTCTACATTGAGAATTTTTTCAAATAAATTATATAATTTATATAGGTATATACACATTCCAGATTGTTAGAAGTTACTGAAATAACAAGAGTTGACTAATTAAATATATAGATATCAAAATGTATGTTTTCACCTATTTACATTTTTTTTAAGTCAACAATTATTAAAATCAGTGCCCTACAGTAATTTGTGTTCATACTGCTATGCTACAGGTTTGAACCATTTCTTCATCATTTTTAACACTAATTACATTCACTTTGCATTCAAAATCTAAATTAATATAATTATTTATTTATTCCTTACAACAAAATTAAAGATATCAGTAATGCACAGAGCAGTTTACAGAGAAAAAATATGAAAATAGTTGATAAAAGATTTGAAGTCACTTATTGTTTCATTTTTTAAGATCATTGTTAAAACTGCATAATCTATTCTTTACAATAATGAGGAAAAACATAATTTCATAGTATACATACATATTTATAATTATTTTTACAAAATATTTTTATTATAATTATTAAAAATGAAAAATTTTGTGTTTACACTTAAGATTTTATATATATATATATATATATATATATATATATATATATATATATATATATATATATATATATATATATATATATATATATATATATATATATATATATATTTTTTTTTTTTAAAATTTTTGTTTAATAGTATTGAATTTTAATTTAAATTTATTTTAGAGATGTTTTTATTGTGTATTTTTTTTAGATTTGATTAATTAATTAATTGAAATTATTATGATGATTTGATGATTTTAAATTTAAATAATTATTAAAAAATATTATTATATATTAAAAAAAATTTAAAAAAAAAATAATATAAAAAAATAATTAAAAATATATAATTTATAAAAAAAAAAATTATTATATTTTAACATATCAAATAATTATTTTAAAAATCTGTTATAATATCTTTTATTTTAAAAATAAATATTTATTTTAAAAATGCAATTGTTAGTTTATTTTAGACGACAGAGGTCTGTGTATAAAGAACAATGTATACAAGGGAAGTTGTCTAATAAAGTTGCATAATTATTTTAAAAAAATCATGTTGTAAAATTTATAAATAATACATGAGTATCACGAGATAAAAATAAAGATATTAATGTAAAATATTAGATCTGATTTTTAAAAATATTACTTAAAAATATAATTTTAAAAGATTTGTTTATTTTAATGTCTATAAAAGTTAAGATTTAAATCAAGGAGAAAGAATATTTCAAAAGAATGTTTAGTAGATTTAAATAAACGATAAATATTGTTTTAAAAGAATTTGATAAAAATAAATAGTCATTATTTTATTTTTAATAGTGAGTTGATAAATAGTAAATAAGCAGAAAATTTGATTGTTTAAAGACCAATCAGAGGGGTCTCTTCTAGTATAAAAGCTGGATTCAATTGTTGAAGGGTCTCTGTAATTAAATTTCTAAGTTAATCGGCTATTAAAAAAATAGCCAAGTAAATTTATAACTTAAAAATCAGTTGAAAATCATAAGAGTGTTATTGAATAATTTATAATATTTTTAAAATAATGAATAGCAGTAGTAATTTTAATATTCCCTATTGGTCTTCTCAATATCGAAACTCAATTTACGTACAAATAATCAATGGAAACATCACGTATCGGAGAAATATATCAGAAACTTTATGCTAGAAAAGTAACAGCTGGATTAGTACAGAAAACTATAAGATGGAGAAAAGTAGTATTTTGGACTATAAATATTAAAATTAAATTACTATTGTCTGTTATTAATAGATATTTTAAAGAAATAAAAATACTTCGTAAAAAAAGTTTTTTGACAAATTATAGAATTAAAGAATATCTTAAGTAAAGATATAAGAAAAGTAGTAAGTTTAATAAATACTTGCCTTGTTAAGTCTTTGTGCTTAAAAGATTAAATATGAAATTTGAAAAGGCAAATAGATTATAAAGATGATTATTTAAAATCATAATATAATAAGAGTATTATATTGTAGTAATCTAAAACGCTGGACGTATAGATGGAAAAATTAATTCTTACCGAATATGTTATTTATAAATGGCAAGTAATACAGGTGCCAAATCAAATCAAACTAAGCCAAGCATCCAAATTGATTAAAAAATTCAATTTAAATAATTTATAAACTATAAATTAATTTAGAAATAATAACTTTTAAACAATAATCTATGAAGAACTGGATCCAGAACTTATAAACTATTTTTTTAATTTTATTTGTTTTCTTGTGGAACTTATTATTTTTAAAAAATAAACGTTATCATTTTTATTATAAACTTTCAAGAAAAGTGATACAAGGAACAGAAATAGTGTTTTATTGCTTTATACGTAGGATTTTGTTAGAACTTTATGGTAGAACAAAATCGCGCTGGAATATGTAATATATTTTTTTTATTTTATTTATTTAACATAAAATTTAAAATATTATTAAACTATTAAAGAGTAGGTTAGGTACATTTATTAAATAGTAACTTTAAAATAATATAATAATTAATTACATAAATTTATTTTTATAATTAATATAACACGGAATATTCTAATGAATGTTTATGAGTGAAAAGTGATGATTTTTATTTTATGAAGCTGCAAATTGAAGATGCTGGGTAGCAGATTGGACATTATTATTATTATGGTAAAATATTGTATAATGATTTTTATGAATTTAATATGTTTTTCTTTAGTCAACTGAATATTATGTTGTTGTAGAATGAATGGATAGATATTTTATGAAAACACATACATTATATTGGAAACGAACTTTATTAAAATATGCATAAGTTTTAATCTATAATATCAACATGATACAACATTATGTAAGAAGCTTAGAAATAATTATATGATTCTTTCAGTAAATAATTTTGATATTTTATTTATGCTTAGTATTAAAATGATGTTTATTATTTATCTTAATAATTATTTTATTTTTTTTTTGCAATTTAGAAAAGGATTTTAAAAGTCTATATTTTTTTGTATTTTGTTTTATTAAATAAGTTAAGTTACGTTTAGGTAGAAGCTTATATTTGGATTGAAAAGTTTACTAAGTATAAACGATGTAATATAGGTAATTTGGATAACGAATATTTTGTTTGAAGTTGATGTTTGTTTTCCGGAAATTTTTAAATAAGTTTAGAATATGTTTTATAGATAGAAATTTATTAGAAAGGATTAAAATAACACATCAAGTAAAGTAATGATTTTTACACAGAAAAGAATCATAGAATTTATCTAAGGTAATGCTTTATGAATTTAGAATTGATAAATGATTTAAATAATAATATTTGAACAATAAAGATATGTAATGCATATTTGATAAAACATATAACAGGAATTACATTAAGTAAAGTATAAGTACAGTCAATTATTTGTTTTTACATTACAAAGATACATTAATTTTATAAAGCTATTAAGCAATGCTAATAATAAAGTAAATATATGATAATACATTATAAATGGTAATACTTAATTAATGTAGCTATTTAATTAGTAGAGCTTCATTGTTTACACATGCTACATAAATAATTTTGACATATATTATTATTTGTAATGGAAGTTTATTAACATTTATTTTAAATCTAAGTTTTGAAAACATACTATGATATTATTAGTATAGTAATTGAAGAGTGTATAATTGCTTATTAAGCACATGAATTAGTAACAGTATAAACTTCTTGTATTTGTAATTTCTTATTTTATTTTATTTATTTTCCTAAATTCTAAAACTGTAAATAGTGTAAATAAATTTTATTTGAAGTTATTGTAAATAAATTTGTTAATTTGTTTTAAAAGTGTGTCGAGTTTCATTATTTTTCACCACAGTATTTTGACATCAGATGATTTGAAATAAACATAATATTTGCACAAAATGAATTTGTTATTATTATTTAGAATTGAATACTATATTTGCTTAACATTATTTTATAAGAATTGATTGACATGAACATAAATATTACAATGGTCATAAGATGATTATAATGCACATTATAAGAATACAATATTGTTTATTGCCACAGATTATTAAGTATAAGATTTTGATCTATTTTAAAATGAAGATACCATATGAAATAAAAGATATACATATGATTGTTTATTTATTTAATGATTGATTATATAATATAAATAGATGAGATTAAATTACACTTTAAGATTAGTATTATTTTTATTATTATTAAAATAAGTTAGGTGTATTTAAGTTTGATATAAAATCACACATCATACTTATTTACATAATTTATTATTATTTTAAAAACTTAGAAGAACCTGAGATTATTTAATTATATTTTAAGTTAAAAGTTAGGAATTATTTTAGTATTATTAAAGATAATTTATTTCATTTAAAAGTCATAAGAATGCTATAGATGTAGTGGTAAGATGATAAGGTAGTGGTAGTATTCTTATGCCATTGAGACAGTATCTTGGGAGATATTGACTCAGTGTAAATCTGCTTATTACTTTGTAACTTTACTTGCAGTCTCATAATTTTATAAATACTTATTTAATTAGTATAATCTAGAACTATATTGATTTTGATGATTGATAATAAATTTAATTAAGATATGATAATATAAAAGTATATTAAAGATAGATATGCAAATTTTAATTAAGCATAATAATGTAACTGAGCTAGTTGTATTTTAAACTATTTTATATATCAAGTAGGGAATATATATATATATATATATATATATATATATATATATATATATATATATATATATATATATATATATATATATATATATATATATATATATATATATAATTTTAATAATACAAATTAAGAAACTTGAAGTAACATTCAACAAGCAGTAGCAATTAATACAGTCATGACACTCTGTCAAATAGCTGTTGAACAGTAGGGGTTCTTAAAAGTTGTAATTTAATAATAAATAAAAATGAAATTTTCCATTTCACAAAAGTATTTCATAGATTTGATGTGCCTTTGTCAGAATTTATTTTGTTTTAAACATTTGAATTAATTTAACAAATATTTAATTATTTTTTTTTACAATAGCATTATAACAAAAAACAGTAAATATAAACTCATTGCTCTTGTTATGTATTTTACTTTTTTTTTACTTGGAAAGTTTAAATATAATTTTATACATTTTTTTTTTCATTTGTAAACTTAAAGTTTAATAAAATCAAGCCCACTTTATTAACTCATACTTTTAAATAAATGTTTTAACATTAACATTAAATTGTTGAACTATAAAATCAAATTTTGAATTGAGGTAAGCCAAAAAAGTGAAATTTGTAGGCTTAATGTCTAAAACCCAAGAAAAAATATGGAATTGAAAAAAGTTACAAAATTTATCATTGTTTTCATTTGTGATGTGAACATAGTAGATTAACATCAAATTAACCCTCATGAAGACATATAAATGTAATTCAAAAAATTGTAATAAAGTTGAGGTAATTATTCAGGCTTCACAAGAATTTAATAATTTCTGGCATGATTTTTATGTGGTTAAAATCATGGACAAAATAAAACAGAAATCACATGATAAATGATTAATTAAAAAAAACTTGGATTTTTATAATTAAGTATCTTTTTAATACATTACCACTATTAACCATTTCAAATTGCAGTGTCATGCCTTTTATAATAACATTTCTGACATTTTTTGTCTCATGCATCAATGTAAAATATATGATAAAGTGATTATTTTTTTCAGAAAATAATAAATTTGACGTCATTTGATAGATATTTTTGTTTACTACTGAAATAAATTTTAAATGTTCACATTTTGTTTCTGTAAATATTAACAAAATAAGATCACAATCAAAACAAAGACATTTCACATGATCATTTCTAGAAAGAATATTTTCAGTTTATAAAATCAACAAAATATTTTTTATTTCAAATTATTTTTAAAAATGTGAACAACTATTTATTTATTTCTCTTATATCTAATGAATTATGTCCTAAAAGTTTAAATTTGTTGAATATTTATTGCAAAATTACAATATTTTCTTACTGTAAATATAATGTAGATTGTTTACTTCAAAATTAGAATTTTCAAATTTGCTTCAGGCCATATTTACATTAACTGCTAATATGTTATATATTTGAAAATAAAGTATTTCTAGTCAAAATAACTTATAATTAAATTATATTTTTGATATTAATAATAACAGTGCAAATTATGTTTAAAAATATTTAAAACCATAATAAATTTGCAAATAAAAATGTTTTTGCATTATTGGAAACTGCAATGTCATTAAATGCCTAATGTTTTATAGAATTGGCAAGAGACAGTGGTTGAACATGTCAGGACAGGATTTATGTCTATTGTAAGAGTGGGAATTTTTGATTTCCTGTCTTTTAACACACAATTTTTGGGGACAAATTTAATATGTAAAATATACCATTTTAAATGCATTTTAGCATATAATACTTATGAAAAAATTCACTAGGAAGGAAATTGGCCAAAAGATGAAATAATATGGTTCAACCACTCGTAAAATTAATAATCCAAATGTAAATAATAAGAACATTATTGAATCTATTGAAAAAAATATATTTCCGAATTTGTGCAACATAAGCTTTTGTAATATAATAATGTACAAAATAAAATTTGGATTTTATTTGGTCATTTGTTTATTATTTATTTTTGTAAAATTATGAAATGTTTTTTTTTTTTTTTTGAAATAAAAAAAATATGTTTATATTTAGATTTTGTTTGAACATATTTGTTTTTTAACAGAAAATTAATTAGTTGAATATTTACTGAATTCTACTAGGAAACTCATTCACATAATAAGTTTATTATTGTTTATATTTATTTTCATAGAAAAAAATGTTTTGTATTATTTAGACATTTTAATTATTTGAACTTTTATTTTAACATTATTTTAAACATACAGAATTAATGGTTTGTTTCACTGTTATTAAATATATCTTTTATCTTAGAAATTTTTAGCTTAATCTTCTTACATTCCACTAATATTCTGACAGATTTATTTCTTCTCATTAAATGTAAGCTTCCAACATTTATATTGTTATCAAAGCATTATTATTTATCACAATATAATAAATTTGACTTCATTCAATAGATATTTTTGTTTACCAACAAAATAAAATTTAACAAATCACATTTAATTTTCAGAATTATTTTAAAAATTGGATTTTAATCAAAACAAAACGCTCTCATGTTAACAAATTTCATGTGGGGCTTATTCAAGTTGCAAAATGAATGATTTTTTTTTTGTTTGATGTTTGTTTTAAAAATATGAACAAATAATTTTAATTACTACTAAATCTATCTTTAAAACTTTAAAATTTTTCATATATTTATGATATCACTGAATATTATAACAATCTGCTTTGTGACCTTATTTTTAATCAGATGTGTTTCTCATAACTGTAATCTCTATAGTAACAATATTCAGAAGAATATATTGTTTTATATTTAAAAATAAAAACATATGTCATTATATTTATTTCGATTTCTAATAATTATTACTAATTATAATACAAATATAATTATAAACTTTCCCAAAAAATCAAGTTTTTAGATGATCATTATATTTTCTCAAAGTAATCTTATAAAGTTTGAGAATGCAAATATATCATCATCATCATCAACCATTATCAATCCACTGCAGGATGAAGGTCTCTCCAAGTTTAATCCATCTTCTCTGATCTTTAGCTTCTCTTTTCCACAACACCCCTGCACATTTTCTTATTTCATCCATCCATCTCATATGTGGTCTCTTTCTGGTTCTTTTACCATCTCTTGGAATCCAGTTTAAAATTTCAATTGTCCATCTATTATCATTTCTTCTAGCAATAAGTCCAGCCCAACTCCATTTCAATCTTTTAATTTTTTCAATAAGGTCAGTAACACCTGTTTGTTATCTTACCAATACATTGCATTTTTTATCTCTTCTTGTTACCCCCAACATACATCTCCCCATACTCCTTTGAGTGGTCTGAAGGTTCTGTATTGCTCTTCTATTAAGTGTCCAAGTCTCAGATCCATAAGTAAGAACTGGTAAAACACATTTGTTAAAAACCATTCTTTTCAAACACATAGGCATATTTCCTTTTAGTATCAAGTTATTTCTACCAAAAGAGTTTAATTCTATGATTAATTTCCTCCACCATGTTTCCATATGTATTAATAATCTGACCAAGGTATTTGTAACTGTTAACTTCTTCTAATTCTTCATAATCAATCTCTATTTTCATATTTTGAGCAAATCGATTAAACATTACTTTAGTCTTTTTAACATTTATCTTTAGTCCTACTTTTCTACTTTCATCTGCTAACTCCTGTAACATTTCCTGCAGCTCTGAAGCATTATTTGCAAAAACAACTACATCATCTTCAAAATGTAAATGACTTAAATACTCTCCATTTACTTTCATTCCTTTAGTTTCCCATTTTAATCCACAAAATACTTCTTGCAGCACTGCTGTAAAAAAGTTTTGGAGATATGGAGTCACCTTGTCTTACACCTTCCTCAATGTTGATTTTTCCAGTATCATTATGTAATCTAATTGTTGCTGTTGCATTTTTATAAATATTCTTTAAAAGATGACAATATCCTGGATCTATATTTTGATGATTCAATGATATAATCACTGAAGAAATGTGTATAGAATCAAATGCCTTTTCATAATCTACAACTCCAAAACATATGACAACTCATATTCATTTGTCTTTTCTATGACTTCTCTCAATACCTGGATATGATCTATTGTACTAAAACCACTTTTAAATCCAGCTTGTTCTCTTGGTTGGTGGAAATCCAAAGTTCTCTGTAGACGAGTTGTAATTATCTTGGTAAAAATTTTATATAAAACTGATAAAAGGCTGATAGGTCTGTAATTTCTACTATCTTCTTTATCACCTTTTTTAAATATTAATTTTATTACTGCCTTCTTCCAATCTTTCGGTACATCTTTATCATTTAGATATTTGGTATATAACTTAGCTAAAATTGTTTCTATTTCTTCACCTGCTTCTTTTAATATATCAATTATAATTCCATAATTTTCTGGAGCCTTTCCTTTCTTCATACATTTAATTGCATGTCTCACTTCTTCATTTAAAATTCTGGGCAATTCGGAAGATGTAATAGATATAGAATGTACTTGATCTTTATTACTATATAATTCTTGATAAAAATCTTCTACCAATTTCATGATGTCATCTCTCTTTTTAGTAATAATTCCATATTTTTTTTCTTATTGCAGATATAAATTTCCTACCAATACCAAAATGTTGTTTAACATCCTTGAGACTTTTTTTTTCTTCTACTGCTTTCCTTGCTATTTCATAGTTATACTTTCTTATATCATTTTCAACTCTTTTCCGTACCATTTTACAAAATTTGAGATATTCAATTTTTTTTAATACATCATTTTTGTATATCTTCATATTCCTTTTTCTCTTAATAAATTCTCTAGTCTCAGTAGAAATTTTATTAGTCAATTGCTGCTTTTTTCTACCAGCTATCTTTGTTGCAGTTTTTAAAAGTGTATCAGTTATTTTCATATTAATTTCATTCAAATCTGAGTCATGTTCAAAATCTCCTAACACTTGAAACCTATTTGTAAGTTCTAATTTAAATTCATTAGAATGTTTCTAAAGATTAGGAATATCAACTGTAAATATTGTTTTTCTTAATAATTTCTGTCTCTCTAGTTTTACATTAACAAGTATCTTACACCTTACTAATCGATGATCACTTCCTGTGTTAAATTTATTAAGAACATTACAATCTTGAAATATGTATTTCCTGTTACTCAAAATATAATCCAATTCTGCTGTACCTTCATTTGGATGCTTCCATATCCATTTCCTTTTAACATTTTTCTCAAAATACGATTTTATAATATAAAGTTTTTCTTTTTCTGCAAACTCCACAAGTCTATGTCCTCTCTCATTTCTATTACCATAACCAAAATTACCTACAGCAATTTCATCTTTCATTTGTCTAACAATTCTAGCATTAAAGTCTCCCATAACAATTTTAAAATGTTGTTTACTCTGATCAAAAGCCTTTTGTACATCCATATAAAAATCTTATACTACTTCATCACTATGAGAACTTGTTGGGGCATAAACCTGAATTATCTGCATTTGGTATCTGCTATTAAGTTGTATAACTAATCCTGCAACTCTGTCTGATACACCATCAATCTCCACAATATTGTTCTTCCATTTTTTATTTATAATGAATCCTACTCCACTTGTATTTTCAATATGTGTGCCTTTATAATAGAGTATATGTCCAATTTTTAAATTAATTGTTTCTTCACCTTTTCTTCTAACTTCACAAAGTCCAATAATGTTCCATTTAATGTAAGAAAATTATTCTTCTAATTCTTGCAATCTTCCTTCACTTGAAAGTGATCTGCAGTTGTAAGTACCTAAATAAAAAGTCGTCATCAAATGGCAGTCTTAGCACCCTCCACCTTCGGCCACCAATTGCTGCCTTAGTTGGTGACTTTACAGCCTCCTGAGAATAAGGCCTATGCTTTATTTCTGTTTGTCATAATTGTATATAGGTATTGGAAAAATATTTGTCATTTGCACAAACATTCATTCTGCCTTATCAGGCACTGAGAAGAAAGACCATAGTGTTTCTTGATCGTAAACTCAGAGGTAAAAAGCCAATAAACTCACCACGCTGGCGAATGAGTGTTGGTGAGCAGCCCATCCATGTTCATATACTATATGAATAATCACATAGTAATAACAGCTGCAATGACAAGAACGTATGGAGTGGATATTAGGAATATATATATATATATATATATAATTAAGTTTCAACCAGTAACCACCTAAACATTGACAGTAAAATATAGTAATCAATATTTCTCACTGCTGTCAAGGCAACCTTTACAACTTTTAATAGCAAGAATGGAATATATATATATATATATTGTAACTGATGGAATTTGATGAATGCTGGCGATGGTTAGGATGATCAATCTGATTTGATAAAAAATCTAAAATCTAATTTAAATTAATCTAGTCTAGCTCAATCGGGTCGCCATTATGTAATAAAGCATCACAAAGCACAAATAATCTCTCTTAAAGTCTAATTTGTTTAAGCTATATGTGAAACGAAAGAATAATGAGATTATCTGCTCCAGACATCAACAAATCCATCACAATTACAACCTAAACTGCACTGAGCAATGAACTCACATATCATTGCCCTAAACAATAATATATGATTAGGCTAACTACTTGATTAGCAATCTAATGAAAATCAAATCCAATTAATAACTAAAGCAGATTCCAATATATATTTTATTAACCTATTATTATTGTAGTAATTTAAATCTACTTCATTATTTAATGAGGCTGCATTTTATCCTAACGGATAAGCTTCTAAATACCTATAATTGTATTTTACAAAACATTTTTAAATATAGACACTATTTAAATATCAAAACAAAATAATATTTGACTCAAATGTATATCTAGTTTAATAAACGCTAAATAGAAAGTATAAACATTCATTCGAATCTATCACACAATTCTTTCTACTTTAATATTTAATCAATAATTTTCTATTGAAATCAACTAGTTTTTATATCATTTTATAAACACTTTGAAAATTTATGCACTCCTTTAAATGTTTAAACAAATTAATCTACATCTAGTTTACTAAGAAGCTATAAAGTAATATATAAATAATTTATTCATATCTTCCAATAAAGTGATACTTAATTATTGCTTCGTTTATGTGTTAAAATAGAATACTTCACTAGAATTTATTATCAACACTCTATTAGCTCATTTCTAACTCTACAATGTCCAACCACATTACATAAAAGATATATTAAGTTTCTATTGGATGTTTATTCACCTATGAGTATTAATATTATTTATTTGAATCTTTAAACAATTGAATATAAAATTGGTTGGCAATAATTAAAATATATGATTATAATTTAGATTCATCCCAATTTAAAGATAATATTCAATTAAACTATTCAATGAAGTTTGTACTCTTTATTTTAGAGAAGTTTTAAAAAATATCTAAGACAAGTTATTCTGAACCAATGATAAAAGTACGATCTATTTAGATTTTTATGACGGAATCAGACAAACATAGAAATGATTGACTTTGTAATATTAACTAAGATAAATGATAATATATATATAATATTCGAATGCAAATATAAATATAAAATTCATATGGGAATAAAATAAAATGCTAATATGCAAAACATACCATATCTTATATTCTAGCTCACTTACCAAGCTGAGTTTGAACCTTGTCATTTAAATAGCTAAGTCATCTTATTCAATCCAAAAATAAAAAAAAAAATTAACGGAGTCTTGTCATTTGAATCACTCAATTTATTTGATTATATAAAAGAAAATTGGCAAGATTAATAACAAAATACATAGGAAATTAATTTATATTTCAGATTGATTGAATAAATAAAAAATGATAAAATTACTGTGTGTATCTCTAAAATGTGTTGCGAAAACAATAACGACATGTATATAAAAAAAATGAATGAATGAATGAATGGAGAGACTTTTGGATATCTTACTGAAAAATTTATATATAACAGATACCAAAGATCGAAATACGATGTATCGAAGCCTATTTGTTTATCAAAATAATAACCGATAAATGAATATGAAATAATATGATATATTTGAATCTCTTGTCTATTCGATGTTTTAACTAAATTTTATACATGCAACCATCAAATCATATATATAAACAACAACATCGGATTGTGTTAATATATAGTTAGACAAGAGTTCAAATAATTAATAAATGAATCTCTCCGATCATTTTTATTTAATAAATTCTATTACTCTTAAAGATAATTTAAATAAAATACAAATCATCCTTTTTAAATATATGTAAAAAAAATTAATATGCACACATTTTTATATATTAAAAAAAATCATACCATATATAAGAGTCTGTCCATTTTCACTATTTATTTGTCCATTGCAATTTACTTATCCTCAGTTTCTACGATGCAAATAGAAGTTTATTTCTCAGAAAAGATAAGTCGAACTTTATAATGCTTCACTAACAGTCCTTTTCCTTTCCAAAGAGGAGAGTGCAATTTAATTAGCCTTTTTATGATGCAAATTAATCCAGTTGATCCTGAGTGTTTCTTAGCTTGTGACACGATATTTATCCAAATCCAACGGTAGTTATACGCCAAACTTTAAACCAGAAATATCTTTGTTTTTAAAACTAAAATAGCCGATTTTTATATAAAGCATTTTTTTTTCATAGGTTTTTTTTTTTTTTTTACATTTTGTTGCCGTTTCCTTTGGAAATCCTTCACAACTGCCCTTCAAATGATTGAATGGGCAGATAATTTAAGTTTATTTTTTCATGTTTTATGGTTTAATAGTTAAAAAAAAATATTGAAGAACTTTTATTTGTAAGAACCTAGAAAATACGTCCATTCATGGCAATCACAAAAAGATGATAGCCTACTCTTATAGTCTTTTGGCGGCTATTTATGTGTTTTCTTTCTGACATTCTGGTGTCATAACAACCATTGGAATATACTCAAATAAAGCTCAAAGCCAAATGATATAACAGAACAAGTTTTCCCGCTTGGTTTCAGTACATGTAAGTTTGGAGAAAATGGATACATGGAAATTAAATCCAAATTCTATTAGGTTTTTCCTATTATTTGTAAACCAAAATACAAAATTGATATTACAACCTTTATTCACTTTATAAATACAAATAATTTACATAGATATTTTTTTAATAACAATAATAATTTTTTAATTCATTTATAAACAGATATATATATGACATAAAAACATTGAACTATATGTAATAATGTTACTATGGTGACTGCATTGACAGAAAAATAAAATATGTAAAATAATATCGATCCTATTTAAGTAAACTTATATTGTACTGAATTGTTTTCAAAATTTATTTATTTACCTATATGTTTTTCTTAAGTTTGATTATAATGAATTTAGTATTTTAAAGCAAGAATCAACAGTAAACAATTCTATTTAAAAGCTTTAGGTTGCCATGGTGATCAATTTAAATCCATATTTCCAAGATCTTCCATTATCTATCTATCAAGCAAAAGAAAAATCAAACAAGATCAACAAACTTCTTTATTTTTTTTTTAAATACCTTGATCATTAATCTGAATATTCACAATATCTCCCCTCTACAGAGAAAAAAAAATAAAGACACTTTTTCCTTTCTCTAAAATCATTAAACATTTTAACTTCAATACAGATAAATGTTTATCCTTTCTATCTGTCTTGATTTTCATATCATTTAAAATGTTAGTCAAAAATTTCAAATATCTTATTCTCATCAAAGCAATATGGAATTCATTTATTCCTTTCATCCTTATCTTCTTAGTATACCTACATGCATTTTTTATATCTACCATTTATGTAGTATAATCACATCTCTAGGGTTTTTTTTTTTCAACAAAAATTTATATTGGATTTCACAATTAAATTATTACATCTTTACATTTTTCTCTGCAACTCTCTTGACAACAATGCTCTAAAGTTAGAGTCAAACAAGAAAATCATTTAGTATTTGTTTCATACAAGCCAAATATATTACAGAACAAAATTAATTTATAAACCCAAATATTATTAGTTACTCTCTAATAATCATATATTTTTATTGCATTGTTAAAAAAATATATATTCATATGTTTTATTTTCTTAAAACTTAACAATAGCTTTTATTTTTATTTTTTTAGACATATCTGTAGTTCATTTCAGTGACACTACTGTGGGCCTAAACTTTAAACATTCAATATTGTCATAAAATGAGAATATAACTTTAATTAATGAATATCTTATATTTATTCAAGTCCTGCCTTGGACATTGAAAATACTAGCTTTAAAGTTACTTTTCTTATAACATAAACTAAACAAATGAAAATTAACTTCTACAATGAGCTGGAGATTCAAAACAACAGAGATATCTCATTTTTAAATCACTTCTAATACTAAAATAAACTGACTAAATGTTAATCAAATCTAATTTTAATTTCTGGAGGATCTGACAACTACTTTGTGAACTAAGTTGTGCCCATCATTGATGCTAATCAGGGACCTTTATGTTTGAATAGCTTTATTTTATACAGGTTAGGGAAACTACTAAACATTTCTCTTTAAAATCATAACTCATATCAAAGTATAATCCCTGCCATCAAAGATTTCTTCCTACCTGTCAATGAACAATAATAAGTCTGGGACATCCATCGACTTCAGACTTTAATATAAATTCATATAGAGTTATGAGCCACAACACACATTTATAGTTCTGCCAACTTCCTCAAAGAAAAGACTTAACCATACAAATATTTACAATTTACAGTTAGCACAGACATTAAAATCCTACACTCTACATCTCCAATGCATTAAATCATCCATTCATCATCATTAGTCAATTTTACAAGGTCTAATATTAAATAGCATTTGTATACTATACAATGAAAATCTTCAAAAGTACTTTGACTATAAATATTTTTCACTCTATTTTTTTTCTTAGTCTTTCATATGTGTATTTACACTATTACTAACGACTTTAGGTCATAATTATAAATATCATGAGATGAAATAATAAAGTTACTTTAATGAATATTTTTTTTATTTAATTGGGTGGTGCTACTGGCTTTAAGCTTCGGGCATTGAAGGTACCTTTTTCACCTTCAGGGGTTTCTATGAGAAATGCATTCTCCCCCACTTTTCTTTTTATTTGGAATGGTCCCTCATATACATTCAAAAATTTTTGAACTTATAATTCTGTGGGTCACTGATTTGGGGAGTTCTTACAAATACAAAATCTTATACTTTAAATACACAAGGCTTATGAGAGGCTTGGGTAATTCTTTTCTGTCCCATCTCTCTCAAATTCTGACCAGCCTTTGTTAAACCATCCTTATAATCTACCTCTTCTTTAGCTATAATAGGTAAGGGTGTTTTAATTAATATAGGTTCCTTATATCCAAAGTGCAGATACATTGGGGTGTATTTAGTGGATTCATTATGTGTTATATTTATATAGTGAATGACATTCTTTAATTTATTCACCCAAGCACGGTGGTTGCTTCCTAGGTATACCCTAAACAATCTACCCAGCTCACACATAACTCTTTCACATGGGTTAGATTGTGGGTTCCTAATTGAACACAGAATATGTTTTATACCCTGTTGTTCAATCCAACCTTTCCACTCCTTAGATAGGAATGATGTAGCATGGTCTGTCAAAATAGCCCTGGGTTTTCCTATATTTACAAATTGTATTTCTTGCAAGCATTTAATTACATTCTTTGAATTTGCCTTGGTCACTGGATATGCCTTTACAAATTTGGAGAAGACATCATAAGTGACCAAAATAAACTTAAATCTTTTATAAGATGGTAAAGATCCATAGAAATCAATTGCCAAGAGATAGTTGGGACAAGAAGGTATTATTGGTTGCAATGCCCCAGCATATGACTTGTTAGCATATTTTGATCTCAAACAGATCTCACAATATTTGAGCCTGTTCATTATGGATGCATACAATCCAGGCCAGTAAAACAGTCTGCACACAACATATTCTACCTTTCTGGGTCCGTAGTGCCCATAAAGACAATGCACATAATATATCAATCGATTTCTAATACACGATGGTATCACAATTCTCCATGATTGTTCATGGTCCTCCTTTACCTTATAATACAACAGACCTTCACTCATCTTATATCTCAAAATTACTTTACTCTTGATTATTCTTTTTATGGCTACTGATTCAATCCCTGCATCCAAATATTGAATAATAGCATTCAACTTTGGATCACCTGATTGTAAAAAATTTAAGTTCTTTAAATCATTTTCCACTGATTCATCAACTATCAGATAGATTACAGTGATAAAAGCATAATCTAGATTAATGTGACAGGCATCTATTTTGACAGAATTCCTACTTAGAATATCTGCTACTATATTATCCTTTCACTTTACAATACTGAACCTTATAATTAAATTGTTGAAGGAAGAGACTCCACCTAACTAGCCTTTCACTATTTAAATAGCTTCGATTTATAAATTCTAAACTCTTGTGATCTGTAATAACAACTATTTCAGATCCAAGCAAATACTGTCGAAGCTTTTGAAAAGCCCATACAACAGCCAAGGCTTCTTTCTCTGTGGTGGTATAATGTAATTCTGCACCCTTCAACAATCTACTCAAGAAATATAAGACACAGGGCTTCTTTTCATGGTCCAGTTGGAATAAAACTACTCCTAGACCATACCCACTACTGTCAGTTTGTACATAAAATATTTCTTGGAAATCAGGGTAATATAAGATTACAGTATTTAGAAAATTTGATTTTATTCTTTTAAATTCTATAGAGTGGTTCTCAGTCCATTTCCATTTCACATCTTTCCTTAATAGATTTAATATATGAACAGTGTCATATGCAAAATTTTCATAAAATCTATGATAAAAATTGCAGACACCAAGGAAAGAACGTAATTGCTTTCTATTCTCTGGAATGGGAAAATTTTGAATAGACTTTATTTTGTCAGGATGCAGTTTTATTCCCTCATATCCTACAATATGTCCCAAAAATTCGATCTCCTTAACAGCTATTCTACTCTTTTTTAAATTTATTTTAATATGTTTCTCTTCACACTCTTTCAGAAACATATTAAGATGATGAAAATGCTCTGACATGTTTTCAGAAGCAATCACAACATCATCTACATACATAGTAATAATGCCCTTGACTTCATCAGACAATACATTGTCTAAATACCTGAGGAGTCCAGCTCCACTATTTATAAGCCCAAAAGGCATTCTTTTAAAAACATATGAGTAGCCCTCATATTTAAATGCAGTATATTGCTGATCTTCATCATGCAAATATACCTGCCAATAACTAGCTGTTAAGTCAACTGTAGAAAAGACCTTTTTGTCCTTAAATTTAATGAGCAATTCCTGCACAGTAGGAGGGACATCATGTTCTGGAACCGTCAACTGATTCAAGAACCTCGCATCCAAGCAAATATGTATGGACCCATTCTTTTTATGAACAACCACTAATGGACTGTTATAGGCTGAGGGACTTTTCTTAATAATTTTCCACTCAACCATTTGATCAATTTGCTTTCTTACTTCATCTTTATATTGGTGAGGGATAGGATAGCTTTTACATTGGAAGGGGCTATAGTCCCTCAAGCGTATCCGATGCACATATCCCTTTATCACATCAGGCTTTTTAGAAAATACATCCTTATATCTACAGAGTACCTGAAAAAACTTTTCCTTAAAGTTGTCATCTAACTCAGATGATTCATAAACCTTTGCATATAAATCTGACTCTGTAGAATTATCTTGGATGGTTAGTACATTTACACTCTTAATGGGTACTGACCTCTTAAAACTATGCTTTTCCCCTTTTATAATTATTTCCTGATTTGCATAATCAATAATACATCCAAACCGATTCATGAAGTCGGATCCTATTATGACCTCATGAATAAGTCCAGACATAATCAAAAAGATTTGTTCCACTGTGATTGAATTAATTCTCACATTCAGCCATACTTGCTGAGTAAACATTTTTGCTTTATGGCCATTTGCCATTATAACCTGTGTCTGTCTCAATGGCAGCATAGGAATTTCAGAATCAATTCCAGCAAGCTTACTATAAAAATTTTCTGAGATAAGGGAAATTTGACTCCCTGAATCAAGTAAAGCCCTTACTGAGGTACCCTGAATAACTATGATAATTTCTGGACAATAATTAATGATATAATTTTCCAATTCCCTATCATAATCATCATCTTCTGTTTCAAAATTTATTGATGCCAAATAACTAACAATATCATGGCTCCCCAAATTCACTATACTATGAGGCTCCCGCAGTGAGGAACATTCCAATGAGGCCATTTCTAATTTAAAGGACTAGTCTTAGGCCTAGCCCCTAGCATCTTCACAGGTGTATTCTGTGATATGCTGACAGGATAACTTCCTGCTGCACATGCACCCTTTTCTGCTCTATCATAACCTTTGGGATTAGCCCTGTTTGTATTTACTGGTGCTAAAGACTTAGCATATTTAGTGCCTCTATAAGACCTATCATTTCTACTATCTGAGGTTCTTCTATTTCTATAATATTTAATGGGAGAAACATTGTAAGTAGGATTATTTCTGTGGTATTTATGACCACTTTCCACAGGTGCTTCACTTGCCTCAAGTGATCCGAGTATATCGGACACCTCTTCAACAGTATGCCTATCAGCAGCAATCAGAGTTTGCTCAATATGGCATGGCAAGTTTCTCCTAATAATATGAATTATTTGGTTTTCCGACAATGGATATGCAGTTAGCATTTTTAATTTTGCTGTCTGCATCCGGAAAAATTGAGTCAAGCTACCCTTACTAACACTATATTTATCTTGGCTAATCTGGTGCCTAATGTTGTCCTGTTTGTCTTCCCCCCAAAAACTATTCAACAATACATATTTAAAATCCCCATATGTTTCGGGCTTATTAAACAAGGACTTCCACCAATGTTTGGCAGATGCACTCAAATGATTACTAGCCACTGACAATTTTTCCATCTCACTTAACCTACTTAATGAGAATAACTCTTCCAGTGCACTTAGATACTCTATGGGGTTTTCATCATATTCACCCTTGAAGACTTTGAGTTGGATAAACCTGGCTATGTTTCCATCTATCCTTTCTTTCTTAATTTCTTCTGGACTATGTATTAACTTATTATTCTCATCACCATATATTGATGGTATATCATGATCACTTCTACTTAACTTATTTTCTGTGGCCAAATATTGATATGGTTTATCCATGAGACTATCATTACCTTTTACAATAGTATTCTTTATTCCTACTAACTTATCTTCCAACATCATAGATATCTTATGACTGAGATTTATTTCCTGTTCCTCCAAATGCCTACTTATTTCTTGTTCCAGCATCTTACTATTATCTTCTATTTTATTGCAAATCTCTTCTTGCTTTTTACTACATCCTTCCAATTGTTGCAAAGATAACTGATAACTATCTAGTCTATGCTTTAAATCATCTAACTCTCCTGCCTTCACTTTCTCAATGTTGCTTAACTCTTCTTGGACACCTTGTAGACTATTCTGCGATTCCTTACACACTTTCTGCAATTTCTTGATTTCATTATCAGCCTTATTATGTTTCTTACATACCTCTTTATATTCAACTTTCATCCGGCTCTGAATATCTTTAACCTCTAGGTTAATATTGTTTACTTCTACTTTTGAAGCCTCTTGACCATCCTCGTAAGCTTTCTCAATTTTAGTGTACTTTTTCTCTAATTCTTTGTGCCCAACTTTACAATTTTTTACTTCATCACTCAAGTTTTCAAATCTACTTTCTAACCTTTCTTGTGATTTATTTAACTGGTCCCTTAACTCATTAAATCTGCTATCACATTTACTATCAGATTTTTTTAACTGAGCATCTAAGTCATATTTAAATTCCTCAAACTTGGCATTAGTAGCATTTAACTGGATTTTACATAAGCCAATTTTAATATTTACCTCCTCTCTAAGTTCTTTATTTTTTTTAATCATACCACTCAGTTTATTGTTCATACCGTCAAATTTATTATTCATATCACTACTTATATCTTCTCTTAACTTATTATTATCTCTACTCATCTCACTAAATTTATTGTTTATATCACTATTCATATCACTAAATTTATTATTTATATCACTAAATTTGGCATTATATCTTCAAATTTATTATTTATATCACTCATCTTTTCATTAATTCTTTCAGAATTGGATACAAATCTCCTTCAGGTTTTGATAATTCTTCCATCTTATTGCTTTCCATTTTTATTTATTATTTATGTCAAATATAATATATTTTATTTTTATTTTTTTAATGAATTGCTAAATACTTTACTTTTATTTATTCTTACATAAAACATGTCTACCCACTCAATCCTACAGCTACGAATAAAATCCACAAAGAACGACAACAACAATAAAATTTCTAGTATCTTATTTAAACCTATGATACAATATAATCAGCTATATAACTCCACCAATGCATATAAACATAATACCATGTTTTAGCATCTATATGAGACTCAAACTTGGGTCTTTAATTGGTTATTTTGGCCTGAGTTGGCACGTCATTTTGTAACTGAAGGAATTTGATGAATGTCGGTGATGGTTAGGATGATCAATCTGATCTGATGAAAAAAATCTAATTTAAATTAATCTAGTCTAGCTCAATCGGGTCGCCATTATGTAATAAACCATCACAAAGCACAAATAATCTCTCTTAAAGTCTAATTTGTTTAAGCTATATGTGAAACGAAAGAATAATGAGATTATCTGCTCCAGACATCAACAAATCCATCACAATTACAACATAAACTGCACTGAGCAATGAACTCACATATCATTGCCCTAAACAATAATATATGATTAGGCTAACTACTTGATTAGCAATCTAATGAAAATCAAATCCAATTAATAACTAAAGCAGATTCCAATATATATTTTATTAACCTATTATTATTGTAGTAATTTAAATCTACTTCATTATTTAATGATGCTGCATTTTATCCTAACGGATAAGCTTCTAAATACCTATAATTGTATTTTAACAAAACGTTTTTTTAAATATAGACACTATTTAAATATCAAAACAAAATAATATTTGAACCAAATATATATCTAATTTAATAAACGCTAAATAGAAAGTATAAACATTCGTTCAATATCTTTCACACAATTCTTTCTACTTTAATATTTAATTAATAATTTTCTATTGAAATCAACTAGTTTTTATATCATTTTATAAACACTTTGAAAATTTATGCACTCCTTTAAATGTTTAAACAAATTAATCTACGTCTAGTTTACTAAGAAGCTATAAAGTAATATATAAATTTATTCATATCTTCCAATAAAGCGATACTTAATTATTGCTTCGTTTATGTGTTAAAATAGAATACTTCACTAGAATTTATTATCAACACTCTATTAGCTCATTTCTAACTCTACAATGTCCAACCACATTACATAAAAGATATATTAAGTTTCTATTGGATGTTTATTCACCTATGAGTATTAATATTATTTATTTGAATCTTTAAACAATTGAATATAAAATTGGTTGGCAATAATTAAAATATATGATTATAATTTAGATTCATCCCAATTTAAAGATAATATTCAATTAAACTATTCAATGAAGTTTGTACTCTTTATTTTAGAGAAGTTTTTAAAAATATTTAAGACAAGTTATTCTGAACCAATGATAAAAATACGATCTATTTAGATTTTTATGACGGAATCAGACAAACATAGAAATGATTGACTTTGTAATATTAACTAAAATAAATTATATATATATATAATATTTGAATGAAAATATAAATATAAAATTCATATGGGAATAAAATAAAATGCTAATATGCAAAACATACCATATCTTATATTCTAGCTCACTTACCAAGCTGAGTTTGAACCTCATCATCTAAATAGCTAAGTCATCTTATTCAATCCAAATAAAAAAAAAAAATTAACAGAGTCTTGTCATTTGAATCACTCAATTTATTTGATTATATAAAAGAAAATTGGCAAGATTAATAACAAAATACATAGGAAATTAATTTATATTTCAGATTGATTGAATAAATAAAAATGATAAAATTACTGTGTGTATCTCTAAAATGTGTTGCGAAAACAATAACGACATGTATATAAAAAAAATGAATGAATGAATGAATGGAGAGACTTTTGGATATCTTACTGAAAAATTTATATATAACAGATACCAAAGATATGAAATAGGATGAGATCGAAGCCTATTTGTTTATCAAAATAATAACCGATAAATGAATATGAAATAATACGATATATTTGAATCTCTTGTCTGTTCGATGTTTTAAACTAAATTTTATACATGCAACCATCAAATCATATATTAAAAAAAAAAAAAAACAACATCGAATTGTGTTAATATATACTTAGACAAGAGTTCAAATAATTAATAAAGGAATCTCTCCGATCATTTTTATTTCCTAAACTCTATTACTCTTAAAGATAATTTAAATAAAATACAAATCATCCTTTTTAAATATATGTAAAAAAATTAATATGCGCACATTTTTTATATATATAAAAAAAATCATACCCTATATAAGAGTCTGTCCATTTTCACTATTTATTTGTCCATTGCAATTTACTTATCCTCAGTTTCTATGATGCAAAGAGAAGTTTATTTCTCAGAAAAGATAAGTCGAACTTTATAATGCTTCACTAACAGTCCTTTTTCCTTTCCAAAGAGGAGAGTGCGATTTAATTAGCCATTTTTTATGATGCAAATTAATCCAGTTGATCCTGAGTGTTTCTTAGCTTGTGACACGATATTTATCCAAATCCAACGGTAGTTATACGCCAAACTTTAAACCAGAAATATCTTTGTTTTTAAAACTAAAATAGCCGATTTTTATATAAAGCATTTTTTTATATACATAGGTTTCCCCCTTTTTATTTTTACCTTCTGTTGCCATTTCCTTTGAAAATCCTTCACAACTGCCATTCAAATGATTGAATGGGCAGATAATTTAAGTTTATTTTTTCATTTGTTTTATGGTTTAACAGTTAAAAAAAAAATATTGAAGAACTTTTATTTGTAAGAACCTAGAAAATACGTCCGTTCATGGCAATCACAAAAAGATGATAGCCTACTCTTATAGTCTGTTGGCTGCTATTTATGTGTTCTCTTTCTGACATTCTGGTGTCATAACAACCATTGGAATATACTCAAATAAAGCTCAAAGCAAATGATAAAACAGAACAAATTTTCCGCTTGGTATTCAAGTACGATGTAAGTTTGGAGAAAATGGATACATGGAAATTAAATCCAAATTCGATTTGGTTTTTCCTATTATTTGTAAACCAAAATACAAAATTGATATTACAACCTTTATTCACTTTATAAACACAAATAATTTACATAGATATTTTTTTAATAACAATAATTATTTTTAATTCATTTATAAACAGATATATATGACATAAAACATTGAACTATATGTAATAATGTTGCTATGGTGACTGCATTGACAGAAAACCAAAATATGTAAAATAATATTGATCCTATTTAAGTAAACTTATATTGTACTGATTTGTTTTCAAAATTTATTTATTTACCTATATGTTTTTCCTGAGTTTGATTATAGCGAATTTAGTATTTTAAAGCAAGAATCAACAGTAAACAATTATATTTAAAAGCTTTAGGTTGCCATGGTGATCACTTTAAATCCATATTTCCAAGATCTTTCATTATCTATCTATCAAGCAAAATAAAAATCAAACAAGAACAATAAACTTCTTTATTTTTTTTTTTTAATACTTTGATCATTAATCTGAATATTCAGAGGGTGAAAAACACAAATTTAATTTCTATACTCTTCAGACATAACTCCAACTTCTCACAATAAGATCAGGCTAAAGGGAGCAGTAGCAATAGCAGTGTTATTATTATTATTAGCAATTCAAAATAAATACAAGAAAAAGTCTTCAATTAGCGTATTAAAAGAAAAATACTTAAGAAAAAAATGAATTTAAATTTATTTGGGTTAGTATTAAAATTTTATTTAAAAGAGGCTTTTTTAGCAAAAGGAATATTAGTAAACACTTAAAAATTTATTCAAATATTAGTAACTGTATGAGTGAAGTAAAATGTAATGATAGAAATAACTTAAAAAAATATAGATTGTTTTGGTAAGTGGCCTAAAGTAAACAATAAAATTAAAATATATTGCCAGACAGATTTTCTATTTAATAAAAAAAAATATAATACACTCTAGATTTAAATGAAATTTAATTATTTTTAATTTAATTGAAATGATTTACATTATTTTGACTTTATTAGACAATTTATATTTGAAATAGCGCTGATTAACAAATATGGTGGTTAATATTTTTTTTTTTATATATATATATATATATATATATATATATAATATGGTGGTTATTTTTTTTTTTTTTGCATATAAATGATAGTGATAAGTAAGTTTACTGATATTATTATACATCATCATTATTATAATGGTAATAATGATACATGGAATTGGCTATAATATTTTTTTTAAAAATATATATAAATATGTACACCTTATAATTTAAAACAATTAAAAAAAAAACAACACTTCATTAAATTAAGTGAAAAAAATATTTATTATTTTAAATTGTTCTCTTTTTGTTTTTTTTTAATTGTATTTGACAGTTTTTTATATAACAAAGGTTAATTGTGAGCCTAATGTTTAATTACATCTGATTATATTAAAATAGTTTTTGTCTGTTTTTAAATCTGTTGTAATATGTTTATGTACATAAAAAAAAAAAAAAAAAAAACATTCAAGTTATTTTTTTAAGAAAGTATAAAAAGTATTACTGTCACTTCGTCTGGTTGAGATTTAATGTTATTTAAAGGAACTAAAAGTTTTACGAGTGAAGCCAACATTCCTCATGCAGTAAGCATTAGCAAATGAGTTCTACAATTTACTGCTTTGATATCACAGTTAATGTACCATTGCAATCAAATTGATCAACTCTACCTTACAAATATATAAAACTTGAGAAATCTTATTGAAAGTAACTTACAAAAATGAATTAACAACTATTCATTATTAAGCAATCTTTACCAAATTACAATAAAAATAAGCAGAGGTCAAGTTAGACGTAAATAATATATAGTAATGTTAGAAGAATATTCAAATCTTGATGTTTCAATTCAGAAGATAAAAACAGTTTATTTTCCGTTAAATAATTTAATTTTCTATTTTATAAATGTGTCTGGTGTATTAGAATTGTAATGTTTGGTTTATTATGCCTTTTTGAATAATTTCAATGTAAATCATATCCATTATGCTAATAAAAATGCACATATCATAATATTACAATTAATGGAGCATTTATTTGTTAATGTTTTTAATAAAATCATAAGATCATGGCTTTATTGTATGGAATTTAATAAGATGGTTGCATTGGAGAACTGTGAGAACCAGAATTAATCTTGGAAGCTATTGATCCCAAGTCATATGCTCTACCAACTTTCCAAAAGCATGCAGGGTATGTTTTTAATAATAAGAATGTAAAAGTTAATTTCTTTATATCAATATTAGCATTTAAATTTAAATAACATACTTATTCTAATATCAAATTTAAACAATAATAAGCATATTTTTTATTTATAGGCTAAATTACTACTGTTAAATTTATGTAACAATTTATTTGGTTACTTAATTAATTGACTATTTTGTTTAATTTGTATATTTCATTTGTTTACTGTAGTCCAAATTCTTGATTACAGTGTTGATAACTAAGATCACTATGCATAGATGTGTGATTGTTCCCTCGCAAAGGTGCTCATCAAAAAGACATCATGTTGCTGTGATATTGGATAAAATGTATATGTAAATAAAAATGTTTCAATTTCTAAATCACTCCTTTTTTAAAGACATATTACTAACTATAAATATTTTTTATTTAAATATGTGAGGATTACTTTCTTACTTTGTCTTAATTGCTCAAAATATATTACATATTATTTATTCTATGACTGCACTAAATTGAACAATCAAATGCTGTGATACCACACTAACTAATACAATTTTTGGGTCAATAAAAATGTTTAGATTTCCAAATTACTCTGCTGTTAGAGACATTTTGTGATTATAATTTTTTTTTATTTAAATAAGATAAGATACATTTTTATATAAACATGTGACAATTACTCAAAATATATTACATATTACATATTATACCATTGTGGAAAATCAAATTTCCCAGTGCCATGCCACATTGATTAATAGTAAATTTTTTATGTTAATGAAAATGTTTAAATTTCAAATTCTCTGTCATTTAAATATTCTTATTTAGTAAAACAGTTAACTAATTAATTCCAGAAGGCTTGTACATAAAATCCCTATCTAGTTCATTCTGTCATCTATTGATTATTCTTTCTTGCACTGAGTGACACTACTTTGTGGAAAGATTTGTCTGTTTTAATAACAGTTATGAGCATGCATAAGAAATGGTGACTATATGATGTTTAGTGGTTTATTCTTATTTATATAAAAATGGCTTTAGTATTAAAAATGAAACTAATTTTTTAAATATTGTATTATATTAGTTATGGTAATCTGCAGTATGTTGGGCAACTATTTTTATAGCAGGTAATTACATTAATCGTGACATTTTATCAGCACACAAGTGTTATGTATAGCCCAATTGTAGATATTGGATCCTGGAATCAATTCCAGTGTTGTCTCAAACATTAGTAATACCAACAATTTCAGTTACAGAGAGATTTTTAATGTTAAAACAACATAATGAAGGCTTCATATTTATTTATGATATTAACAAATTTAAAAAAATGGAGTAATAAAATTGAAGATTTATTAAAATATTACAAATATTGTAAAACTACATGGCAATAAAATTTTTAACAATTGAGTAATAGAAGGAGAGGGTTTTTTTTTTTTACTTTTATGTGATGCTTTTTGAAACTGAAATATTAATTTACAAAATAATCACACCATCTGAAAAAAATAAGATAAATAATATTTTATTTTTATTTTTTTAAATGTATTCAAGTATCACTATTATATTTCAAATATATTTTTGAAGACAATGGATAGAATCCGTGACTAACAACTGTGATCATTGTTTGTTTATTTCTTTTATTTATTTAATTTGAACTTCATCAAATTATATAGTTATTGATTCATAATTAAATAAACAAAAGAACTTTCAATTTTATCTTCTTTTTTTTTTCATTTTTGTAGGTTAAATAAAAAATTAACCATCAATTCTAATCTGTTTTTTTTTTTGTTTTATGTTTTTTTTTTACATATACAAGTAATATAACTAAATTTAAGAAACATTAATTTGGGTATTCATGTAATTACATTATGCTTTTCGTTTTATATTTTGTCTTTTCTTTGTTATTTCTATTTAGACTTCATATTGCACTTCCCACACCACTCTCATTTTGTCAATTGAATTACATGAAGACAATAAATATTATTCTATATTGTGTCTTAAGAATATATTACTGCCTTATATAATATATATATATATTATAATGATCGAAATGAAAGTGAAGATCGAATCTAACTGCTAACTACGATATCTGCTCTACAAGGCGCCATCTAGGCATTTAAACCTAGAAAAATTTATAGAGTAGGCAGATACGCGCTGTTAAGATTCCACTTTATTTAAATATTCAGATCGTTAGCCCAAGTCACTAGCTCAGTGGAGTAGCAGAGATAATAATCTATATCTTAATTTATATCTTAAATATAAATAAATAAAAGCCACTGCCAGAAATTAACACATAAAAATATTTATTTATGCACATATAAAATAACATTTAAATTTTGAGGAATAAATTCAACATTTTAGATTTTTCTATTAATCTTTAGTTTTACATTTATGTAAATTACAACAATGAGTTTAATATTTATTTAGTGAGTCGAGTATGAATAGACTACACATCTGCATTTGAAAAGAAAATATTCTTCCCTGATTTAACCTTAGGCAACAAATTTCGCAATCAAACCGGCGCCAATCCATCTGATACATTTATGTATTCAATGTAGCATGAAAATACGACAACACAAAATACTATAGTGTCAGGAATGTACATCTGATCAGTAAGTAGAATTAGAGAAGACATTGTCTCTCCACCAACAGGAATGTCACTTCTGTTGGCGAGTAGAACAATAAACATAAAACTCCATAGGAATGGACTGCGGTCCTTTGCCATCTTATAAACCCTTTCATAGGCAAACAGAAGGTGTGTGGCGTATATCTATAATCCTGCCTGTAGCAGATCTCATACTACATCTACAATTACACAAATATATCCAATCCATTGAACCAATTCAACTACGAAATAAATAACCTAAGATTACCCTCCCTTAATATAACTTTACAAAACTATATAGCCATTCACACCCGACTTAAATTTAACATTTAAATATGTTTGCACAGATTATTTTTATACAATTTGTTTTATAATGTCGAGTATAGATCGGCTGCAAAGATTTCACGGTCAAAAGCATTCAAATTAAACACAATCCATAGAAAATCATCGATAATGTCAATTTCAAAAGGGAATACACAAGGCCCCATGGCATTCATCGTAAGATGCCCGCATTAACATCATTGACCTATATATTCTAATCAAATGTGAAAACTTCAACATAATCAACCGCTAACGAATCTATACCCAACCTAAATTTTATCATTTAAAATTTAAACAATAAATAATTTATACAATAAGAAAAAAAAAATGGAAATGATTTTTATCAATCAGAAAACATATAAAATTAAACATTATTAATTTGATTTTAAACTTAAAAAAGTCAGATAGAAGTTCATAAGCTTGAACGAAAGTTCTTAATTATTTTTAAATTTAGAGTTCATGTCAATATAGCTTACGGTAGAAGAGTCCAGGTTTCTGCTTTTAATTTTTAATTCCCGTGACG
>JAQFVV010013095.1:77500-146220 GCA_028023455.1 Epiperipatus broadwayi
TATAACTTTCTAAAGCTTGCATTTAATGATCACTAGATGGAGCTTTATGAATAGACCACAATCAAGCTTTGTTTACACAAATGCTGAGAGATATAGAAATCAATATCTCTTTCAAATTGTCTCCAACCCTTAAACCATGGTTTCAAGCTTGTTGGTTCATGTCAGTAAAGGGTAGGAAAACCAGAAACTAGATCTTAACACAAACTCTACTAATCAGCACTTATGAAACACTTTTCTATCAGCCTGAAAACATGATTTTTTCTGATATGTAAATATCTTCAAATCCAATCAAACAAACTAGATAGTTATATGGGTCTGAATTCAGTTCAGTTTCACCATATAGTAAAAGCCTCTGCAATCTCTATCATTGCAAAAACCTTCAAGAGTACATTTATTATAAACAAAACAAGTTATAAATTGCATAACCTGCTATAGCTTGCCTTTCATGATCACTAGATGGGGATTTACCAATATCCCACAATCAAGCTTTGTTTACACAAATGCTGAGAGAGATAGAATTCAATATATCTTTCAAATTGTCTCCAACCTTTAAACCATGGTTTCAAGCTTGTTGGCTCCTGTCAGTAAAGGGTAGGAAGACCAAAAACAAAATCTAAACACCAACTCTACTAATCAGCATTTATGGAACCATTTTCTATCAGCCTGAATGCATGAATTTTTTCCAATACATTGTAAAGGGTAGCTTACAATGCACACATTCCTAAAAAGATCAAACTTAGTTATTGAACCCAATACATTTGGAATTTATATTAATAATAGGAATATTATTTGTTTAGTATTTATTACATGTATACATATAATGCACAATAGATTATTTTATTATAAAATAAAATACAATCAGTATTCTACAAAGTATTATATATATATATATATATATATATATATATAACTATTTGATTAAACAAACTGTAATGTATATATTTAATTATATATATCTACAAAGTATTATATATATATATATATATATATATATATATAACTATTTGATTAAACAAACTGTAATGTATATATTTTTTTAATTTAAAATTGAATATTAATTTATAGTTAAATGAATTTGGGATAGCCTGAAGTTAATTGGGTGAGCACATGTGTGTGAAAATAAAACTGATTTTATTATTTTTTTTTATTTGTAATAAATGAAATGTATTTAAACAATACATATAAAAATCTAAATGAATTTAAACAATAGGTACTTAAAAACCTTAGTGTTCCTGGAAATCTACGCATGTGAAATGTATAAAAACAAAAAACAGTTTACAAATCATTCTTCTTATTGTTATAGCACCAGTAACAAAAGTCAGCAATTAAAATTAAAATTTAGAACACTAAAATTGAGTTTTACTTTTTCTTTTATTTAAAATATAAACCTTTTTAAAAATGAAATGCTGTAATTAAAAGTTTACCAAATTCAGAGGAAAAGAAATAAAATAAAAAGTAAGAATTAGTGATAAATTCTTAAATAATTAAATCGTGTTTTAAAAGTTGTTGGAGTAATTTTTTTTTACTATTTTAATTTTTTTTCAAAAAGAATAATGAAAATTAATCTGCTGAAAAATGGAAAAAAAAAATGAAATAATTTTCTTAATATATATTTAAAGCACTTCAATACTATTCAATACAAATATATGATTATAAATAATTATTAAATTGTACTCTAATATGAAAATGGGCTAGAGCAAAACATGCTATTGTGTGTCATGGTATTTCCTACCAGCTGCATTGAACATATATATATATATATATATATATATATATATATATATATATATATATATATATATATATATATATATATATATATATATATATACTTTGTTGTAAACACACAAGAAGATGCATGCAGTCCAAAGTAAACAAGGATTGGAATACTTTATGGAGAATCAAATGAGGATCAAGGTGTTTACCATTAAACACAACTACATGAGACACCATTGTACCTATCTATCCTTGCTAAGAAAAATGATTTACTAAGTGAAACTGCTTTGAAGAATGACTTGCCTAACTATCAACTACTAGTACTTATATTATGATGATTTTTATAAAATTTGTTACAATTACAATTTTTTAATCAAAGAATCAATATTGTAAATTTTTGTTAATTTATTATTTTTTATTCATGTTATTTGTTGTATTTGCACACTCTGATGCTGAAGCCTCATTTTTTTTTGATAATTAGCAAAGAAGAAAGGGGAGATTATTCATTTTGATATTTTTATATTTTCATTGTAAATAAAATGTAGGTTAACCCACCTGCTTCACATCAGGTTATCCACATAAATATTGAGGTAAGATTCTCTAAATTTATTTTCATAGGTTAAATTACAATACTTATACAGAATACATATTATATGTTTTATTTTGTGATTAACCTTGTACATATATTTTCCAGTATGTTTGACTAATCAACTAGTATCTTTCTTTATCATATATATATATATATATATATATATATATATATATATATATATATATATATATATATATATATATATATATATATATATATATATATATATATATATATATATATATATACTATTATTGTTGTTATACTTGATATTTATTATTGTTAATAAATGTTTGAGGGTTTGTATTATTCCAGTCTGTCGTTTATTGAATTGTCCTGACATTCCACAGTCTATAAACAATTAGGCATGCATACATATCTATTTTTCTTATCATATAAAAGCTTGAAAATAAAACAAATATAATAAATGCTAGTTGTAGCCTATATATAGATGCAGGAGTTGCTGTGTGTATCTGTTCATACCTGCTAAGAAGTTACAAGCAATATTCACTCTGGGCTTCAATTAGTAGAATGGTAGAGGTTCACATGTGACACATGTACATATGATTATTATTATTATTTATATTTTTTATCATTACTATTGTTGTTATACTTGATATTTATTATTGTTAATAAATGTTTGAAGGTTTTAAAAAAGGGTAAA
The DNA here is from genome assembly GCA_028023455.1 of Epiperipatus broadwayi. Classification (NCBI taxonomy): domain Eukaryota; kingdom Metazoa; phylum Onychophora; class Udeonychophora; order Euonychophora; family Peripatidae; genus Epiperipatus; species Epiperipatus broadwayi. The sequence goes on from JAQFVV010013095.1 coordinate 80,473, forward strand.
GTGGATGAACGAACCTAAATTGTATTTAATATTATTAAATATGGATAGAGTTAGTCAATTAAAGGGTATGAAATAATTGGTTAAGCATTTCATCGGATTCTCATTAGCACTCTATCAGATGATCCACAGTCTGAACATAGTTGGACACATTTTTTCCTTCTAAGCCTAGTAGGTCTCTGCAGATTGTTTCATTAGGGGTAATAAATTAGAGCATATTAACTCATCCCCACACAATATTGTTACATCTGCATAGTATTACAGTGTGCAAGTTAGTTGACCATTCATTACTTCTGGTGCACCATCATTGGGCTTAATTAGTTTATGACTGTTGATGAAGAGTACTGCCCATTATACGGGTATTAGCAATAATTGGGTTAGGTGGTAATCAACTTTGGGGCTTGATAGATAGGTGTACCATCACATATAGACTTTGTGTAAGTTAGTCATAAATTGTGAACGAACCAGCTGATATTTGAATCTGATCTATATATCCAAGTGAATCATTCCACACATTATATCTGGTGTCATCAACTTTTGGGGCTAGTGTTCATTGTTCCATCTGTTATAATGTAATATCGTCAAATCCAATCAAACAAACTAGATATCTCTTTCGTTGTCTCCCAACTCCAGACCATGGTTTCAAGCTAGTTGGCCCACATCAGTGAAGGGTTGGAAGACTAGAATCTAAAAACTAGTCTTCCAACCCTTCACTGATGTGAGCCAACTAGCTTGAAACCATGGTCTCTAGGTGGTAGACAATGAAAGAGATATTGAATTATATTCCTCTCAGCTTTTATCTGAATAAAGCTTATTAAGAGCTATTGGTAAAGATCCATCTAGTGATCATATATATATATATATATATATATATATATATATATATATAATGGTCCAATGGAATAGTCTTACCATATCTACACTACAGAGGTCCACTATTTTTGTTTTTTTTTAAAAAAGAGGACATAATCAATTAATCATTTAGTGTCCACAAGTTTACTTTTAAAACGTGAGTAACAGCGGTGGGCACAATTAAATTTGACAAAAAAATATGATTTTTAATTGTAATTAACGATTTAAAAATTACTTAACTTGATCTGAAATTAAGGTGATGAAATTTGATTTTTAAATGGAATTAAGAATTAAAGACAAAAATAAGAATTTAATTTTTACTTGTTTAAATTAAATTTTGCCCAGCAGTGGTGAGTTAGTGTTTTCTTATTATCATAAGTCTAAGTTCTTAATTTTATTTTAATATTTAGTTTACTCAAACAGAGAGAAAAAACACCCACGAAAATGAATTTCTTTGTAAACAAAAATTTCAATTTTAGATCACTTAGTGAAATGGGAAGGATCAACAGTGATTGGAAAATGTTTTAGTTGTATTTTCTCTTGACTTCATCTAAGGAGAAGCTATAGTACCTCACATCACATCATGACGAATTTGATGTTTCAAATAGCGATAATGATAAAAATACCATACATGTATGAAAAAATGTAAATTATGCATACAAATATATTGTTTTGAATAAAATTAAATACAATAGTTAATAAAAAAAGTTAAAAAAGTTTGTCTTGTATTAATTTTTTTCAAATTTGAAATTTTTTATTAGTCATATTTTATTTTTTAATTTTTTATGCGAAAGTTATAATAATCTATCATGCTCTATAATCGAAGATATATCAAGAGTTATGGTTTTCATAAAAGATATATATATATAAATTGTCAGGTAGCATGAGTGTACTTTTTTTTTTTTTTTTTGTTATAGATAATAAAACTGACATTTTTGTTAAGATTTTTATCTATTGGTTCATCAATTTTTTTTATTATTTATTTAATGAAGAGTTAGATCTAGTTTTAATTAATTTTTTTTAAATATTGTTTTACTGGTAATAAGAACATTAAATTTTATTTTAATATATATATATATATTCTTTTTTCATCAAAGCTTCTCAAGATCCTAACAGATACATAATGCAATTTTAAAAAAATAAACACTCAATAGAGATGAATTGAGAGTAAAAATTTAATAAAACAAGTTTAACACTAAAGTCCAATGATAATAATATTCTATATATGTAAGGAATGAAATATACTTATAATACAAATAAAATGTTACTTACAGAATGCTAAAGTGGCTCATAGTCTTACAAAAAGATAATAAAGACTAAGATGGCCTTTAAGAGACCCTAAATTTTACAAATAAATTTTAGTCATGATAGCATTAGGTATGGATGACTGGACAGTAACTCCATTATTTGCAGTTTACTTTGGAATCATTTTATATGCACTTTTCAGAATTCAATTTTCCTTCAAATTTTAAAAACCACTCATATAATTTAATTCTATTGCAGTTCTTCTGAATCTGCAGCACCATTTCATCTTGGAAATGTAGTGTAACAAAATTCATTCCATTTATCAATGCAAACATTTTCACCTAGAAATATTTAATGTTTTTGTGATCTCTAAAAAGAGGCAATGTTATTGTGTTGCAATAGACAGAAAAATGACTATTTCCTTGGGTGCTGATGTCTGGTTGCACGTGACAATCAGATCAAGCCTTGCAAAAAATTGACATCCACCCAAATTGGCTAATATTTCTTTCACATTTTTGAATGAGTATGGGATTTTATCTAAGCATTTCCTATTAGTTATTCTATATATGAATTTGAACATTTTGTTCTCTAAAGCTTCTTTAAATTTTGTCTTATGACAATATTTGTTTTAATACAACATCTTAATTCTTCATTCCTTGCATGATCCATTGTTTCAATTAAGCCTTCTTCCATTTGATTCTCTTCTCTCTATTAAAAAATAATTCCTTTTATCTGAACGTCAGCTCTATAATTTTATGCTGCACTAATTGTATAGTTTATTACTTTATGACATATCTAACACGCAGACACTACAACGTTATTCTATTTCATTACATATATATGTATGTATTTAAAGTGTACCAACAGCTTCATATTACTCTATTTATTGTATGCGTGCGTATTTTATCTATCACATACAGAACCGTAGCAGTTCTATTCTGAGAAATCATGTTTGTGCTTTAGTTGAGCATAAAGAGGTTTACTTGCAGCTATTATGTAGGAAAATTCCCTCCGGAAATCAACCAAACAATCAATCTCTCGATCTCCATTATTACGAATACAGCGGCTACCATACTTCTTATATATACATATTTATGAAAGATTTTGAACAAATTTAAAATAAAATATGCATTTGTAAAATAAGCATTTGTAATATTTTTACATATATATAAAATGCACAGGAGAATAATTATTAACATTCATTAACAAAATAATCAAAAATGTATAATTTAATATAGAAAATTTTATTTAAATCAGATTTATTTAATAAAATTGACATTTTAAATGTATAGTAACTTAAATATTTTTTTAATAAAACAAACCGTCAAAAATGATTAATTTTAAGTATAATAATTAAAAAAAACATGTCAAACGTTGGTGGACTAGATGTTACCATAGCTGCCTTCCAAGCAACCGGCCCGGATTAGCTTCGGTCAACGCTTTGACATATATATATATAAAGCATACACCCAGAGAAAAAGCGAGTATATATGTATAAGATTATATTCATTAGGAACATGGAATCAATAAAATGAATTTACTAAGCGAGACTTTTGGTACAATACATTTTTATCGAAGCTAGACTAAAATTTCGTTATAGCAAATCTTAAAATATACAAATCATTATAAATTAAAATATCAATATGTGTTAAAGGGATGCTATCGTATTTTACACTAATGGCATTTTCGATTAAGGTAATCCTTTTTTCTTTCACATTTTTTTCCCAATAAATAATAAAAATGTAAAATAAGAGGCTTGATTGTTAATTAAAGCGAAATATGACATTAAAGCAAAATATTTGCAAAACATCCCGTTAAAGTAAAAGATTCTATTAACAGGAATTTGAAAATTGTTATATAACGAGTGTGTATATTAAAGTTTGCTGTAATAAAATTTGAGCTAGCTTTGATAAGATGACTCTTAATATTGCATTCATTAGTAATAATCTACACACTTCAGTGATATATATTATAGTTTAAATATGTTGTTTAATATTTATAAAAAAAATTCTAAATCTATAAAAAAAAAAAAAAACATGATCAAAATCACCTCTCTATGCATATATAATTTTTTATAACTTTATGTAGGGTGACATGCTCAGACTAAATCACTATACATGTACACTATAATGGACACCCACAATATGCTTGAAATTCGGGTGTGTAAATACTACAGGTTTATTGTTTGTTTATAACTCCAGATATTTTGACAGGAAGTCACTAAGTTCTTCCAGATCCTGAAATAATGATTTAAGATTGAGTTTAGAATATAATGTTCTTATAAAAATGCACTTAAGTCCTTCTTTGAAGTACTTAATAACCCTAATGACCCTAAAACTATTACATTCTCCTTCAACATTGAAATAAACTAACAATAAAAAAAAAACATTAAATTATTATCTTAAAGGCTTGTTACATTTTTCTCCATTTTATTCCATAACCAGCACCTATAACTGCTGTTTGTTTATTTACATAAGAAAATATTACTTTAACAAACGTCACAATCAATTTGTTTATATAAAAAGCTACTGCACAGTGCTACAACCAGTTAATGCTGCAGTATCTTGCACTTCAACTTAATGCAACATTTCAAAAAAGTTACTTTTTACTCATTTCACAAAATTATTATTTAATCCTAATTTATACTTTTAATCATATTGACTTTTCATGTTTACATTATTTCAATGATTTCTTTTCATTAAATAATTTACTTTGCAAGTTTATATACTAATTTACTCTAACACTAATTAACTTATCAACTTGAAGGTTATTCTAACAATGTTGTGAACACATTACACATATCACTTATAATTTATCTCGTGTCTATAAGCTTGTAAATTGGAAGAATACTGTTTGGAAAAAAATGTGTTCCCCAACTTGCAAGATCAAAAACTGATGATTAGAAGAGAGAAAACAGATGTGTTTAAGGTAGCAGACCATGTATATATCTATTGGCATACTTTTTGATCATACCATTATTTTTTTATAATCCATATGATCAATCATTTCAGATTATCATCTTAATACAATATTAGCAACATATTGCAGAACATAGTTGAAAAAAGTCAGTTAAAATATCTTATAGATAGGTTCAATAAAATTAATGAAAAGTACATGGGATCATGTCATCAAAGTAAATTTATGAAAAAAAAAAAACATTTCTTAAAACTCAATGAAAATGCAAGCAATGTACAAATAATCACTTAATATATCTTCATGGACCCACATAGCAAAACTATGTTTACTATAAAATGGCAAAGTCTATGAATGATTTCATTATTAATACAATAATTATAACACTGATAATGCATTATCTAAATATGACTCATAGTACAAAGCTATGTTAACTGTCCACAAAAACCAACTGAAAATAAATACAGATCAAGTCTCTTGATTCATAAAACTCAATATGACTAAAAGTATATTTTATTGAATAGCTGCACATGATAAATTCTTATATTATAATCCATACTACCATGTGACATAAATGCATGTACAACTTAGATTTAAATATTTAAATCATTCTGCTAGTAATCAATTATACATTGTATATTATACTAATGATAAAGTACATTGTTATTGCTTTCAAAATATATTCTGATTATTCAAAACTTTCTTTTTAATTCTATTGCATTGTAAGTAAATAAGGTTTATGCAACATTTCAGATACTTTTAAAACTCCTTCTATTTCTTTGTACATATGATAGCATTTTTATGCCTTCCAATAAAAAAAAATAATGATTAAAGATTTATACATGTGGTACACAAAATAATGTAATTATTATTTAAAACTGCATTTCAAAATCATTTTTTATATGTAATATTCTCTAATAAACATTGCATAATCACCATTTCCTATGCTTGCTTATAACTGTTATTAAAAAGTCAAAACACTATACATGCATTGCCACTCAGTGCAATCCAGAGTAATCAATGGATGACAGAAGGCTTATGCATAGAATCCCCATCTAGTGTCTACTCATCCAATATCCCCAGACAAGTTTCTGGCTTATAGCCTTCATCAGTGAGGTGCCTTGGATCTGAGAGCACTGCACTTACATCTTAGGATCTAATGCAACCCTCCATCAGCCACTTTTTATCTCTACTTAATTATAAAACTATGAGTCTTAAATTGAAATGACTATAATATTTTCAATCCAAGCAAGCTCATTAGCTTATATACTTATATAGGTCTGAACTCAGTTCAGTACTTTAACATTTTGATGACTTTGGTTCTTTAAAAACCATAGACATCACTATTCTATTAAACAGGATTGGTATTAAGCCAATAAAAATCACATGATCACCATTTGCTATGCTTGCTTATAACTGTTACTAAAACAGACAAAATTCTCTCTATATATTGCCATTCAGTGCAGTCCAAAGTAATCAATGGATGCCAGAAAGCTTGTGCATAAAATCCCCATCTAGTGTCTACTCATCCAATATCCTCATTCTAGTTTTTGGTTTATGGCCTTCATCAATGGGGAGCCTTCGAACTAATAAGTGTGGATTGAAAATATTAGTCTTTTCAATTTAAGCCTCATAGTTTTGTAGTTATGTAGAGATAAAAGATGGCTGCTGGAGGGTTGTATTAGATCCAAAGATTTAGGTGCAGTGCTCTCAGATCCAAGGCTCCTCACTGATGAAGACCATAATACAGAAACTGGTCTGAGGATATTGGATGAGTAGACATTACATGGGGATTTTCTGTACAATCCTTCTGACATTTCATTGATTACTATGGCTTGCACTGAGTGGCAATATGTATAAAGAGTTTTGCCTGTTTTAATATTCTTCTCTAAGTGTGATTAACTGATTACATAATAATATATAAATAATATTTATTTTATATACAGCACAACTTCATAGTAAATCATAGTATTTTGTGCTGTGTGTTTGTAATTTAGACTCAGTGAGTTAAATGTAAAGACATTTAAAATTTCATGCTTTAAAACCTAAATACTTTAGACTAGCTTAGATATATAGAAATATAAGTAAAGAAAAGAGTGAACGATTCTTTTCTTGTAAAATTCTCTGTTTTGTATTTACAGTTTGATCATTATTCAGACAGCCATCATAACATCTGATTGGCTGTCAGATAAGTATTATAATAAGCATAAAGGTTTGCAGCCTTTCTATTTAATTTTAACTAACTATCTGCACTTTATATAAAATAAATATTATTTACATACATTATTGCAAGATACAACATCTAAAAACTACTGCATAGTAAATCATAGGATTTTGTGCTGTATGTTTGTAATTTAGACTCATTGAGTTAAATGTGAAGATATTTAAAGCTTCACACTTTTAAGCCTAAATACCTTGGACTGGCTTAGATATATAGAAAGGCAAGCAAAAAAAAATGGTGAACTGCCCTTTTCTTATAAAATTCTCTGTCTTGTGTTTTTGGTTTGATCATTATTAAAACAACCATTATAACATATGATTGGATGTCAGATAAGTATTATAATAAGCATGAAAGGTTTGCAGCCGTTTAATTTAATAATACTATATAATGAATTATTTAATTTTTATTGTTCTTTTTTGTACATTTTTCTTTACTATTTTGAATTGTATTTTAAGCATAACAAAAAAAGAATATATGTCAAGCATTGGTTGTCGAGAGGTCGGTGACAGCTGCTTTAAAAGCAGTTGTCCTGGGTTAATGGGTTCACTTCCCGGCTGATGCTATGACACATGAAAAAAAAAGAATATATGACAAAAAGATTAGTGTACAAGTAGTATAATATCCAAGGCTCATGTCATCAAAGCAATTGCTAATTTTATAATAATTTAAAAAAATTATGAATAAATAACTTCAAATAATTAATTTATTAATGAATTATTTATATTATCTTCCCAGTAGTGAAATTCTACTAACTTAGCTTGTAGGAATTTTTTACTTGAATGAAAAAATATTAAGATTTTTGTATTTATTAAAAAACAAGTGTAACATTATCTGTTAAACTGAAAGTATTCAATATATTTTCCAGTGATGCATTTAACCATCATCATTATCATTGTCAAGGCACTATTTGGATAAATTATATATCTAATCCAAATTCTTCAATCAGATTTTCTCTTCTCCACATAACATTAGAAAAACTTCTTTATTTTATTCATCCTTTCACATGTAGCCTATTTCTAAAGTTTTCTCAGTCTCTTGAAATTCAAATAATAATGTTTCTTAATTTATTCAGTGATATCATGAATATTTGTTTGTTCTCTCATATTTTCAATCTTTTTTGTTGTACTAACATACATCACTCTCTTTTATTATGTGTCCACATTTCAGATCCATAAGTAAAAACGAGCAAGTTATATTTATTAAAAACCATTTTCAAACATATGGACACATTTTTTTTAATATTAAGTTGTTTGTACTGAAAGACTTCCATCCATGTTTAGTTCTAAAATTAATTTTATTCATTACGTTTTTTTCTGAATTAATAGCTCACCAAAATATTTACAACTAGTAGCTTCACATTAGATTGGTTATCATTTAATTTTAATTCTACATTATTACTATTAACTGATAATTTTAGCAACATTTCCTGAATATCTGAAACATTATTTGTATAAACCAATCACATATGATAGCTTCCCCATTTTGATTGACAAAGTAGTTGTTATAAAAGGGCCATAAACGTTTTGAAGATATGGAGTTACCCTGTCATACATCCTTTTCAATGTTAATCTTATTAGTACAACTAAGCAAACTAAACATTGTTGTTGCATTTTCATAAATATTTATTAGAGTAATCTACATCTTGAAGGATATTTGCCTATATTATGCCGGTCAAAACATGTTATCCATCTAACATAAACTGGAACTCAAAAATGTACTTCAAACCCAGTCAAGTCCAAAATTTAGGTCAGGGACCAACCTGAGTTCGAACCCCACTCCATAAGCCCCAGATCAAACACCTAAAAAATAACACATAATGATGGCACATGAGAATATGTGCCATGAACTATTTCAATGGATATAATTACTACTAAGACTAATCCCTGATTTCAAGATAATGAATGATATGAGTATTTACCTATCTTTCTAAATAAAACAATACATATATGTTTGGGGTTGCCAAAATACAGTAAACATTAACATTTACACTGATTAATGAATAATAAATAGTGAACACCAAGTACATTATATATAAAATATTTAATAATAAGCAAATATTATTCAAATGATCATAATGATTAACATAAATTATCTCTAGTCTAAGGAGAAAGAGACTACAATGTACAATATAATGGCAGTTGTAATCATGTGCCAATAATTAATATGTAAGTATTTATAAAAAAAATATATATTTATCTATACTCTGAAAAAACAGACATGAGTCATTAAAGGTATGTCTAGCATAAATGCCAAATGACTTACATACATTATTCATTAAATGATATTTTATTTGGAAAAGAAAATATACTTCCAATTTCTTAAAAGAGTGAGGAGAAATTTATCTTCCACATATCCATAAATTAGTTCTTGGATGGCATGAGTAAATACAAAAGATATGACTTCAAATACTTAGCAAAGGAATTTATTTTAATCATCTATAAATATAACATAATTTGATTTTAATGGAATCACTTCATGACAACTTATAAAGCAAAGAGGGGCCTTTATTTGAAATAAAATGTGAAACAGTACTAACACATTATGAGCAATAAAACAAATATAAAATAAATGTTTTTGTCAATGATTTATGAAGATTAAGGACGGCTTGTCTATCAACACGTATCTTTTGCTCTATGAATGATCAAAGGAACATGGGGAAAGTTAGGTAGGAACTCAGCCACAAACCTTTGGTGTTCCAATAAAGTGACAAACAAATGTGGAAGTAATATCTTTTCATATTTTAAAATATCAATAACATAACTGGAATGACAAAACTCAAGGAAGTGAAAGAATGGCTCATGTTAGTAATGTTATGAACGATAAATGATATAATAATAATGATAATTAATTAAAAGCCTAAATTACATAATATAAGTGGTTATCATGATGATCTGATTAACCAAACTTATTATGAGTAAATTTGCTTAAAGTAATTGTATAATGATAATAATAATAATACCTTTTATATCATGCTCTCCCAAACACAAATGTAGGATAGGAGATTTGAATTAGAAAATATCTATTTTTTTTTTACCTTATTAATATTCATAAAACATTTATAAAAGTAACTCCATCTAGAAAATATTTTTTCTGTAAATTAAATAAATGGTCAAAAACATAGTGGCTATAAATTCAGCTAATAGCAATTATTAGCTTTTGGCAAAATAATATCAAACAGATAAATAAATATTCCAACCTGATAATTAGTAGAACCATTATTAATTTAGTTCTAACAGGAAAATCACTAGGCTATAACATTAATATAATACTATTTTCTTAGGGTAAGTTTAAATGAAAGATATTAATGAGTTGGAAATTTTATTGGCATATAATACCGCAAATATATAATAATAACCAAAACGAACAAGAATTAATTAAAATGAACGCTATAAAAAGAGAAAAAAAATTACTAAGGTATTAGTTTAAGACTAGAGATATAAAGAAATAGAGAATTACTGTAACAAAATTTTAAAACATTTTAACATGAGTGGATAAACTTAAGGTAATAGTTACTTTTAAATATGAGTTGAGATATCGTTCATAAACAGACCAGAAAGTTGCGGTTTAAATATACAAAGTTTACCAGTTCTTCGATGGATTGCTCATTGGTTCATAAGGACAGAAACTGGTTGGATTTAGGAGACAACATAGGTGCACACTTAATTTATGTAGATTTCATTTATGGATTAGTTTCCTTTTGCATTTTAGGTAGCTTATGATTGGTATTAAAAAGTTCTATATTATCAGGAAAATGTTTGAAGATTTGTTGGAGAACTTTGGGATCCAGCAATCAGATTCCCAAAGTTATCTGTGTGCCATGCTGTGAACACTCTTAAAATTCAAAATTAAAACTAGCATAGTTTCTGGTGGCAACTCTTCTTAAATTAATAGTGATGGCTCCCTTTTAGAAACTTTTGCAGGGTTTTTATACTCTTGACTATAGTTTCCTGCCCATTATGATCTATTTATCTTAAGGTCAAAGCTTTTACATTATTACTAAAAGAAATTTTCTCTAATTGATCTTCAATCCATTACCTTGATAAGGCTTTCAAATCCATTATCTGAATTCATTTTGTATTTAGAAAATGAATTCATAAAATTTAAACAAACGATTTTAATTTGGAACTGTCCTTAAAGTTTCAACTTATAATTTTAACTAATTAATAGTCTTTTGGAGAGGACGATTTGAAAGCTTATCAAAGGAATGTAACTTTTAATCATAAAAATTTGAACAAAATTGTAAAATATAAAATAAAACATTCCAATGTAATGAAACTTTATAATGAACATATATTTAACTATTTACAAATGTATATGCCGAATCTGAATAACTACTCTTTAAATAGCATTATTTTAATAATTTACCAGAAGATAATTAATAATATTAACAAAATTAAACATAAATAATTAGCTTCAATATATATTTAAATAATAACTTCAGTTTTAACTGAAATTAGCATTTATTGAAGATGGTATAAACTCTTATTACAGGATTCAGAAATATTAATTGTTTGTAACTGGGTTTGAACTAGGTTAATAAGTGGAATATCATGAAACTCGGATCGAACTTAGATCCAACCACTTCAATATCTTAATGAATTCATTTTTATTAACTGAAGAAATGTTTATATAACAAATGTTTCACCATATTCTACAAATTCAAAAAATAATTCAAATTTATATTTCTTTGGGTGTTTTTAATAACTTTTTTGATACTTGAATGTGATCCAATGTGATAAATCCACACTTAAATCGGGATTGTTCTTTTGGTTAGTTAAAATCCACAATTCATTGCAGATATATTGTAATCATTTTAGTAAAAAAATTGCATGGAATGGATAAAAGACTGATAGGACTGTAATTTATTTTTATCACCAATTTTTAATATCAAATTTACTCACATGTTTACCATTTAGACATTTAATATATAAATTTGATAACAGTTTTTCATCTGCTTCTTTTATATCACAATTAAAATTCCATAATTACCTGGAGTTTTTTGTTTTTGCATAGAATCAAATGCATGGATAATTAATTCTTCATTTAAATTGCTAAGCCTTTTAGAAGATGTAATAATTGTAGTTGTTCTTTATTACTATATAATTCTTTATATAACATTTACATACATTTCATGATGCCATCTAACTTTTTACTATAATTCCATCTGTCTTGTAATTGTAGAAATAAGTTTTCTACCAATAACAAAATGTTGTAATACACTTCTGAGACTTTTATTGTCTTCTTTACTTGCTAATTCACAATTATATTGCTTTTACAATGTTAGTATTATTTTTCTACCATTTTATAAAACTTTACATACTTAATTCTTCTTAATGGATTATACATATATTTTTTCATAATTCTTCTTTTTTTCAGAAATTGTAATTGAGAAAAAAAATAATAATAATAAAGAACCAGGAGCTTCACTTCAGTTTTAGTATATCAGCTTCTTATAGTATACATCATAGTAGTAACTTGCTAGCTAGGGACACTATAATCATATTACATCAAAAAAAAAAAAAAAAGCTCCCTTATAATCCCTTTTTTTTTTTAAATTTTGTACTTTCTAATTACAATAACCCTATATAGAAAAATTCTTTAGATGATTTTAGTTTATGATCAAAGTTTAAATTTTATAATCTTGTAATTTTTTTCAACATTATAAAAAAAACCTAATTTTCATTCATCGTAACAAAAATATTTTGCAATATTATTTTCTTTAAAATAAATTAACCGAGAATGAAAACATCACCTATAATTTAATATTTTGAAATAGTGAATGATTTAAGTGCCGATTGCTAGCTAAGATTTAAATTATTCTTTTAAGATTATCTCATAGATGGCAGGATGAACCAGACATAAAATAAGAGATAGTTGAGAGAATATTTTGAGAAAAGAAATAACAAACTTGCTTTTATTTATTAAAAAAAAAAAACTATTTTTTTTGAAAAAAAAAGTCAATGATTTATAAAAATTTACGTATATATTCCCGGTTTTTTTATTGCATTCATTATTAATTTATTCTAAAGTATTGAAATGTTTGAATATAATGTGTTAACGGTTTGCCAAGTAATGAAAAACAAGTGACATTGTTTGTTTGTTATATGTTATTATCTAATTACTCTACCGATATTCAGCATATAACATACAAACGTTTGTAAAACAATAGCGTTTTGTCAATCATTCAAAGTAAATGTGATTTTTTTGAAATTACACCTGTACACGTTTTTCTATATTAAATAATTTGATGATAGATATAAACCAACAGTGAAGATATATGAATAACAAAATGAAACAAATAATGATTTTATATATAAATATTTTAACAAGATTATTTCCCCATGTTTTTTTATATAAATAAATTTTAATAGTGATTTATTTTAAGCAAATAAAATGATTATAAAGAGATTTAAAAAGCTAAAGATACTATTCAATTTTAATTACTACAAAAGTAAATCAATTTTAACTTATTATCTACGTTTTATATATATATAAAGTGTTAAATAGACGTTAATACTTTATAAATGTAAGATGTGAAAGTTTGACAATATTGGAAATACACATAATTAAATCAGGTTCTCTCGTTAATAATGTCTGATCTAGGATTTTATTAATGGTTTTTATTAATTCAGAAAAATGCTACTACTAAATGTTTAGCAATGTCCCTTTCTTCTTATTGCTCTATTTAAATTGTATCATACCATACTGCTATTTATGATAACACAGTAAAAAAATCTTCAAATTTATATATAAAAAGTTATTAAAATAATAATTATATATTTTCATTTAATGAATGTATAAATATAGTATAATGTGTTTTTGCGGTTATCTTTTTGCTTTTCCTATCTTGCAAATATTTTTTCAGTAAAATGTAAAATTTTACAATAGATATGACTTCATTCCTCCCAGTAATTTTAAAGCTTACAAAAATTCAAACTCCATTTTCTTGCTTAAATAACTTTGCTTTTGAATAATATTAATAACAATAATTCTGCTGCACACAGTAATGTTTATCCTGAATTATATTTAGATTTTTATTAAAATTTTATTAAATTACTTAAAATAACATGCTGGCATTTAACAATGAATATTAATACCAAAGATATCTGCAATCCAACTTTATTAAACTTTCTTGATTCCAAAAACCAAACCAAAACGATATAATGAGCAAAAGTTTCATTGATGGTTCAACACATTATGATAACAAACAAATAACTATAGGTACTGCTTTTTAAAATAAACTTGAAACTAATTGTAATACATATATTGTTAAAGGAGGTTGCCTTGACAACAGTTTGAAATTGTTTATTGTTACTGATATTGGGATTGTCTAAGTGTTGATTGGTTTTAATGATATATTTATATATTGAAGCTGTCTGATCTAAGTTTGATCTGAGCTTCATGATATTACACCTTTTTACTTAGTTTAAAACCATTAATAATCAGGAATCTTTCCAAATTCTGTAATGAGATTTTATACCATTTTCCCTATATGTCTGACTTCTGTTAGAACTGCTTTGTTATTTGAATATTTATTAAAACTAATTATGTTATATTTATCTCTATTAACAGTACCAATTACCTTGTGGTAAAATATTAATAAATAATGCTATTTAAGAGTGTTTTATCTATATGATTAAACATGTTAAATATGCATTGGTATAAGATTTTATTATTTTGGAATATTTATTTTCTATTTTGCAATTTTGTCAAAATTTTACAATTAAAAGTCACATTCTTTCAATGAGTTTTAAATCATCCTTTTCCAAAAACAATGGGAATCCTTCATTAATTATTTTAAAATGACAAGTTAAAGTTTAAGGGTGGTTCTAATTTTATTTTTTTTTGTATAGATTTTGCAAAAATAATGGATTTAAAATTTTTATTGAGGTAATGGATCATATTTCCATGAGAAAAAACTCCTTTTGGTAACAAGATAAAAACTTTAGCTGTAAGGCATAGCGATCAGAATGGGCAGGAAACTTGTGAAGAGAAGATAAATACCCTAAAAATCACTGAGAATCAGGCATCACTTTCAATTTCAAAAAGAGTTGCCACCGGAAATTATGTCTGTTTCAGTATTGAACCTTGACTGTAGTCACAGTATGGTACATGGCTAACTTGATGGATCTGATTGCTGGATCCTGAAGTTCCCCAGTAAATCTTCAAATGTTGCTGCTAAAGTAGAACTCTCTGATGCCCAATCATAAGCTGCCTAAAATTTATAATGAAACTAATCTATAAAATGAATTTGATTTGAGTTAGGTGTGCAACTACATTTTCTTCTAAATCTAACAGGACTCTGTGCTCCTGAATCAATAAGCAAGACATGAAGGACTGGAAATTTTCAATATGTAATTAAACTGCAATTTTACAATCTATTCATAAACTATCTCGCTAATTATATTAAAAGTGTTTATTGCCTTAAATCTTATTATTCATTTAATTATGTTTAAAATTGTTACACAGTAATTCTCTATGTCATTATATCTTTAGTCCTAAATTAATACTTTGATAATTTTCTTTCTCCTCTCATGGCAGACTATTTTTGACTAACTCTTACTTGTATTTGTTTTAATGATTATTAATGCCATTTAATTGCAATATGAACTTTCAACTTGATAATGTTTTTGTTTAAACTTATCCTAAGAAAATATTTACCATATGAAGTTTTATAATCTATTTCTTGCCTAAGAGAACCTACCCTGACACCTCTCTGAGGAGTGCCAAAGCACGAAACCATGGTCAGGGGTTTGGGGAGGGGTTCCTGACAGAGATATTTTAAGTGCTGGCTCTGGCTAGGCATTTATCATAAATCTTGTAGAGGAATTGGCAATCCTCACTGTTTATAACTTACAAGCTTAAGAGATAGGGTCATGTGATCTATGAATTGATCTATGACTTTTATTTTGACTATTTATAGTCTCTGCCAAAAAGTCTTATGCAATTTTATATTGCTATGACTACTACTATATGGCATGGCTGAAGATCTATCAGCCCCATATAGCTATTTGAGTTGGATAGCTGGGTTTGAAGACATGTACATGTCTGAAAATTTCAGATTTTCCACTCAATAGATAACTTTTAGCTAAGTGCTTAGCTTTGGGTTGGTATTTTTAGATCTAGTGTCTGAACCTACCCTGACACCTCTCTGAGGAGTGCCAAAGCACGAAACCATGGTCAGGGGTTTGGGGAGGGGTTCCTGACAGAGATATTTTAAGTGCTGGCTCTGGCTAGGCATTTATCATAAAGCTTGTAGAGGAATTGGCAATCCTCACTGTTTATAACTTACAAGCTTAAGAGATAGGGTCATGTGATCTATGAATTGATCTATGACTTTTATTTTGACTATTTAAATTAATAATAGTTCTGCTAATTATCAGGTTGAAAGATGTATTTAATTATTTGATATAATTTTACCAAGAGTTGATATAAATTCTATTAACTTAACTTATAGCCACTATGTTTCCGATGAGGTTCATTTACATTTTAAACAAAATTATTCGCATGTGTTAATTTGAATTCATTAAGTGTTTAACAAAGTTTTGTAAGAGAGAAGTATATTTTCTGAGTTAAGCCTGGTCTTCCAGAATTTGTGTTTGGGGAAAGCATAATATAGGGTGTATTATTATATAATTGGTTTAGGTGTTTTCCCATCATAAGTTTGATTTTAATCTTATTGACCAAGTTGTCATGTCAATAATTTAAATTGTGTTTTAAATTTAATATTATGACAATTATAGTATTTCTGTTCCTAACTTTGCTGATATGAGATATATTCTTGATTTATTAGGTTTTGTCATTCCTGTGGTATTATTTTCATTGATTGAAGCATAAAAAAATGTTATTTTCTCACTCATTCATCACTTGATGGAACACCAAAGTTTTGTGGCTAATTCCCAACATGGCTTTCTCTGTATTCCACAGCTATTCACATGGCAAATGCACTTGTTGAGACAAGTAGTCATTAGTCTTCTTGAATCATCAACAAAACCATTCACTTCATCTTCGTTCCAATGCTCATAAAGTGTTAGTACCATTTTCATTGCTGAATTCAAATAATGGCCCACATCGTTGCTTTGTAATTCATGAAGAATTGATCTCTTTTAAAATCAAATTATTTTTTATCTCTATGAAATTTTAAATAATTGTACTTTACCAGGTGGTTAATTGAAATCATATCTTTGTATTTCTCATGCTTTCCATAGAGGAGTGGGAGATAAATATTGCTTTCTTTGTTTTTCTTTATATAAATTAGAAGCATATTTTTTTTCTAGCCATGTATCAAATTAATAGTTAACATACATAATGAATTTGGCATATATGCTATACATATTGTAATCACACATGTCTGTTTGGTTGGAGTATAGATTAGACATATATATATATATATATATATATATATATATATATATATATATATATATATATATATATATATATATATATATATATATATATATATATATATATATATTGTAACAAAATTAAATGAGTTCAAATAAGTATTACCATATCTGAGTTGTCTCCAATATCTATAAGATCATAATATTTAAAATAATGTTGGATTTCTCAAGATATCCCACTATCAGTAATTATAAGCAAATTATTAATAACAAGTATTATAACTCAGGTATATGAAATCACGTGAGGTGAGTACACTAGTAATTCAATAAAATATAACTCAGGTATACAGACAGTAGATCTTATCCACGTTCATTTCTTGGTTTGATGTTAAGTGCATGTTTAAACAAATACTAAGTGAATATGGTCTAGCAGGGCGCCACTAGATTATTTGAATCTAGACACAGTTATATCTAATAACCTTTTCACTTGTACCGGATTTGAATACCCTTTTGGTACTTTATTTCTAATAAAAATGGGAGATTTTGCTTTTTGAGCCATATCACTATACACACTAATATTTAGGTAAAAGTAAAACATCTATACACCATAGTGGAGTTCATTAGACATAAATCATTTCTCAGATCTTAACATAACAAACATGTTTCAATATTTTTATAAGTTTACTAGCTCAGATTATATATAACTATTTTAGGATGGCAATTCACTCATCCTTGCATGAAATAGATGATGGGATGTGGTTATAATAATACTAAGAAATCACTAAATATTATGAAATTAATATTTATTTATGGCCTTTAAACATTTAAACAGCTCATTAATTAAAACGTTGATGATGATGATGATGATGATGATAATAATAACGATAATGACAAGGGTTTCAACTACAGCTCTAGGACTAAGCCTAAACATAAAACTAATTTTTATAAAGAAATTCATAATTATTGCTTAATTTTAGCATATTTACTTATATCTTAAATAACTGATATTCAACCACTGATGATGATGAATGAGCACACTTAACAAAGTCTACACTTAATGAATTATATATGCCTCGTTTAATAAAACAAACTAATATTTATTACTGCATTTCTAACATATACATAAAATTTTCTAGACATACATGAAAATTGACATGAATAATAATAATGATAATTGATTATATAACAATCCTCAGATTAATTTCAAGTTCTTCCCCCTTTCCCTTCAAATGTATATTGTATTAAGTTGGATGTCACTTTGACCATGATTTTCACTCCATGAGAAAAGTATTTAAAAAAAAAAAATTATCCGCTCATTAGCACACATACTTTATAAATCTAACATGTAAGTAGAATGTTAAAAAAAAATGTTAATAGAAATTAGAAAAATCAAGTTCTTAGAAAAGAGTTTTAAATCATTATCTCCCCCTCCCTTCTAAGCACTGAAATCTATACTTTATCAAGACAAAATAATTTAATATTTTAATACCACCTATTATTTCACATTCATTCGCAATTATACACATATAAAATATCACTATGTATGTGCGTGTTTTATCCCAAGATAATAATAATATATTAGTTAAAACTAAAATTATAATACCATAAAAAAAATTATATTACATATTAATATTTCATAAATGTAAAATTAATAAACAAATAAATTTTGATACATTCAAAATCATTTATGTAGTTCAAAGCTATTATTATTAAGACATTCTTGGTTTCCATCGATGTGAATTGTCTTTAAAAGTTCTTTAAATAAAATATGTCACTTTATTACTAAATTTTTATTAATACTCTGATTTCATAAAGAAAATAGATATAAAAGTCATATTACCGATCCAAAGATTCACTTGTCTTGTATACTGTCTATACTTGGCAGCAACAATTTCCGTGTTCTTTGGAACAATCACTTTCTTGAAGTATATAATTATTTGATGATGAGGATCCTATTGAGGTTATTTGCTTTAGTGTATAATTTGGAAATCATTGCATAAATTTTTCTTCACTTCCTGTCAAGCATTATTCTTTTAGTGAATGAAATACAGCAGTTGTTTTTACGTTATAAATTTCCCGGATTTAAACTCAGTTATTGGAACAATTAATTGGACTTGATGATTAATATTTATCGGTAGATTAATTCATCTTCATCAAATGCAGGTGAATGTTTTTTTCCTTCTATTAAGAACATCTTATTTATCTGGTCAGTTGAAAGGTGTAGAATATTGTTTTAGACAAAACATCTTTTATTTCCTATATGATGTGCAGCTTTCCAGATGGCCAGGACAAGATGGGACACACATATAATTTTTCTAGCCAGTCATTTCTTATATTTTCAACATTCAATTTAATAGTCTAATAATCTGAATCATAATCACAATGATAATTATTCAACTGATTTTTCCAGACACATTTTTATATCCAATTTTTTAGCTAACTTGACCAATCAGAGATAGCGTCACTTGCTATTTTTGGACAAATTCATTTTAATTAGATCTCTAATTTATTTTCAACTAAATTATTTTTAACTAAAAAGTTTAATCCTTTTTCCAGACACTTTTGTTTTAAAAAAAATAGGCTTAATCCTTTTTTTTATTACACCTAGGTAACATTTCAAATTTTTGAGCTTCCTTCTTCAGATTTTAAGATAAGATAATTTCAAAATTAGAGTTCCCACCCAGATTAAACTCCCAAAGTGACAAACAATCATTTACAAAAACAAAATTGCTACAAAAATAGATATCTGATTCAACAGATTTCCTCTTTTAACAAAATTGTACAAAAAAAAATAATTTGACAGATTTAACCCTTCCTTTTCTTTCAATATTGAATAAATAAAAAATGTAAATTTCTTTATGTAATGTACACACATACTTCATTATTTCAAATCATTCATAAACTAACATCAAATAATATAATTGCTAGCTTAGTAATTATAACCCTATTATTTAATTAAATCTGTAACTTTTAAATCCCAATTACAATTATAGAAAAGCAAAATAGAAGTATAGAATAAGATATTTGAATTGATCAAGCATAGGTTAGTCCTAAAGAAAGTTAAAATGTTGAATATTTGAAATGTAATATAATTAAATAGCTTACACATACATTGCCTATATGTATGCATTATAACTTTGCTTTTTAACAGAAAATTTAAATATTAAATGTGTGTACTGCTCTTTTTGAGATTTATTAACACACAAACAAGTAAAGCATATAATTGCTGTCCCACTCTCTTTCTGTCTAAAGCGTTTAAAATTTTGATCTGGTAGGGTTTGAACTTGGATGCCCTATAGCTTCTTTTATGGTTATATAAAAATGTGATGATGATTTTTGGTTTTACATTTTCTTACATGCACATTACTATAAATTTAGCTAATGACTAAATTGTAATGGCACAATATATGTATATATTTGGCATATATGAAAAACCTGATATTAGCCTTGTATATTGCAGTTTCATGTTTCAGGTTTAGAGATAAGTTATGCAGAGCATCATCATCATTTATATGATCATTGCTGGTATTAAATATTGTATATTATACATGGTGCCTGACCCATCATTATTCATTAATTAGATTATTAAAGTTCAATGTTGTTCGGTGATCCATATATATATATATATATATATATATATATATATATATATTGATTTATGCAGAGATATCCATGAGTAGTCTCATTAATAATAATATCCATTGAGCTAGTTCATGGCACACATTATTGTTGTACCATAATTATAGATCATACTTTGTAGTTTGCTCTGATATTTTGGGATGGGTTCGAATCCAAACTGGTCTCAGATCAAATGAAGATCAGGATAGCTTGAAGTTTCTTCCATGATCTAAGGTCATGTTGGAGGCAGGTTGTAGTGACTGGTACAATATATAATCAAAAATTCATGCATGCCAGATTAAAAATAATGACTCTAAATAACAGAAAAATTAAGGTTCCAAATAAAATAATAAAATTTTAAACTATGTACAGCCCCAGGAAAATGGTATAATTATTCTGACAGAAAAATTTAGCAAAGATTTTGACATGTCTCTTGATTTATTTAGGATTGCAATAATAATTTTATATTATAAATTTGTCAGAGATGTTAAATTAATTATAAATATATAAAAAGAGGGGACCAATATATTTAAAAAAGGGCAAAATTCACAGTGGAGACAATTGGAAAAACTGAATAATAAAAATGTGACTATTAATAAGATAAGAATTTTTAAAAATGTAAAAATATTTTATAATAGTTAATAGGTTTAATAATAATAATTATTAGATTTAAATTTAAAGTATATTTCTTAATATTTAGATTAATTAATAGCAAATTATTATTTAAGAACAATTATATTGTCTATACTGAACTTATTGTAATTAGATGGGATTTGAGCTCAGTCCTCTGAGCTTCCTATATCTATCCATTTCACCTTATACAACTGCAACACATACATGAGAATAAGACAAATGATCTCCAATATAAGTATTTCCTGCTGAACGATCACTCATCTGTTGATCATTATATCCCACACAGATTTATATAATCAGGCTTCAGTTTATATTAAGATCCCAATCCTTCAAATTCTAATGAGCAAGCCTCTTTATTAAACCAATAAGTTACAAGTTGCAATATACTATTTAAATTAATAGTCATTATGACTCTTAATTGATATGACTTTGAACTATGTACTTTAAATCCAAACAATTAAGTCATGTGATGTGTAGATGATAAATGACCTTATTAATTAACAATTTTTATCAATTGTAAATAATTATAAAATCAACTATTTATTAAATTAAACGTTATTTTTATTCAAGTACTCTTCCCTTACTCTTTCACTTGCATTATTTAAAGCTTATATTTTTAAAAAATTTAAAAGTTGACTCACTATACCCAGTTTTAAAATACATTTATTGCTTTTAATAGCTATTTTTTTACTTTTCAATATTTCACATGCATGCTCCAAATGTTTACCCACACATGCACATTAATATAACCCTTTTTAATACAATAAAAATAAATTAACTGTTGACTCACATTTTAGATGAATTTAAAAACTATAGCTACTATCAGTCCGTTACAATTATTATTTTAAAATTCCACTTTGAAATATTTTCATATAAATTGATATTTAATACATCATAACTGTTACTAAAATCCAAACAGAGGTAACTAATTATTTCAGACAGCAAAGAACAACATTATCTGTTAAATAAATTTGAAGCATATTAAGCTCTAGATTAACTGATATTTAGTATATAAATATTCTTTTTTTATTAGGTAGATATTAAACAATCTAAGATAATCCGTTGAGGATTTTTTAACTAATGGCCTAACTGAATTACTTTAACTTATATTGTTGAAACATATAATTTAAGATTTTTATTATGATAGCAAACATAAAGAAATTTACTTATTATAATCTTATATATTTAAAAATATATTTAGTACTTTAAAATGTATATCTAGCCCAAAGTTAAATATATGGTTATAATATATGTGTAATTATATTTTAATACTCCATTATTATACCTATTAATGTAAACAAAGACTAAGTCAGAGTTTAAATTTAATAAACATTTAGGTGGCATTATAGGATTCTATAATACTGGCCAGTTGGCAGGCACCATTTATTTTTTCAATGTAAATTTATAGTTGGATATTGTTAATAACACACATAATGTGCAAAAAAATATTTATTTTAAAAATAAAATTTTAACATATAATTAACGTTTATATTTTTAAACTGTAAAAGTATAGTATGCCCTACAATTTGATTACAATATAATACAATAATTTATAAGAAATTTGAAAAATTAAATTTATTTGTATCAGATAAACAATTTTTATCATGTTCAGATAGCAGTGAGCACACATAAGGTGCCCACAGGCATAGGGTTGGGGACTCCTGACATTTTGTATTATTCTCTGGCACAAAGCATATTACACATATAGAATGTGTTGGAATGAAGCTATACCGATAAATAAATAAAAAATAATCTTATTAACCAATTGTTAACATTTGTTATTTTAACTCTGAACTTAATTAAAAGTTTAATGAGAAAAAAATATTTTGTCTTACTTTGTTACTTTTTACTTGTCAAAATTAATAGTTTATTTGCAATAAAAATTTTATACTGTACCTTATAGATAGACCACTAAGATAAAACTTTAAACTTGTAATATGGATAGGTGTAAACAATTGTTCCACCCAGAATGTCGAGCTAAAACTAAAAAAAAGTTTTTAAATTAAAGAAATGATATTTTTATAGATTAGACAACTTCCATATTTCTCCACTTTTTTTTATTTCATAAATAATTTCTTATAACCCCTAAAATGCATTTCGTCCTGAACCAGCACTCATCAGTTGGACCAGGTCCCCATCTCTCATATATATCTTTATTAGATGAAGAGTATTTATATAGATCAAATTGTCTCATTTTTATTTTCAAGCCTTAATTATCCACCCCCAACTTTTATGTTATCAACTTTTTGATAAATATGTCATAATTATTACTAATCATTTATTAAACTATAGACATTTTTGAATAGTACTTATTGAAAAACAACAGTGATTAATTAGAATGGTATGTATAGTTGAATCAGTTACCTTTACGTTGGCCTTATTTGAGTTATTGATTGATTTGTTCTTTTATTTTTTTTTGTTGTAAGGAATTTACCAGCTTTGAGTAATTTAAAGGCTGCAGTTACTAGCAGTTTTAAAAGGTGAAGTAATGAATAGCTGATATCAAATTTTAAGAATGCAAATTCATGAATGACTTAACTCTATGAGAATCTTCAGAAATAATGATAAAATATTGGCAATGGCAGGCTAAACTCTATGAGAGTCTTCAGAAATAATAAGCAAATATTTTTTTTTTTATAAAAAGGCCTTTTTTAATATTGTTGAACTGTAATTTTTTTTATTAAAGACTTAATTGTCAACAATTTGCTAAAATCTCTAAATATATTTTTTAGTCTTATAAAATACTTTGTTAGTTAAAATATTTCCTTTATTTTATCTTGAAAAAGAAAATATATGTTGTTAGGTAACATTTTATTTTTGAATGTGTTGGAGGCAGCAGGAAGGTGCAAAATAAGTTTGACAGTATATTTATTTTATTATGGTGCTACTGAATCTTTTTTTTAAAAACAAAGAAAAGAATCTCAATAGGTTTTTTTTTTTTCATAACTTCATACTAGTCCATATTTATAATTACCTTTAAATAGCAATTAAAATGTAAGTAAAATTGTTTACATTTTTAAATCATTTTATTATTAGAAATACCTTTACAGTGTGAATATTTACTATTTAAATATAATAGGAATTCTTCTTTACTTAAACTTATTTGTGATAATTACCCATGGATTTCTAGGCATGACATATTTATACCCTTATCACTATGGTCAACTGAACAAGCTAATCAATGAAACTTATATGTAAATGTTTAGTTTCTGAATTACTTTATTTGTAGAATCACATTCTGATATTAAATATTTATTATTTAAACATAATAGAAAAAATTATTTACTTAAACTTATTATGACAATTATTCTAAACTCAAAATATATTTTACATATACCCTATCATTTCACAAAACTGATCAGGCCAATGGCCTTTGATCATTATAATAAATTAAATTTATATATAAATGAAAATGTTTAGGTTTACCAATTATTTTTATTTAAATATCCTAATTTACATAAAAAGTAACATATTATTATTAATAGTTTATGCACTGTGACGTCTCCTTATACAGAGTCAGGATCTCTCAGCAACTTTGCTCAGAGAAATATGTTAGCCACTTTATCTTCCTTGTCCATTCCTTACCCTACATTCTGCTGCATCCCATTTCCACAAAATAATCTTTGTCAACTCCATACCTAGCATAAAAATGAATAACCCACTTTCTGTATAATCACTTTGCTTATATTTATTCCACCACAACTTTATTATTTGTAGAATTTCTGATTTCAGGAATATACATTCAATTAACAGATGCTTCATATTTTCTATACCTTCCTTACACAATTTTCAGACTAAATAAGCCATTTTTTTCCATTTACATGTATAATCCCTTCTTGCTAAAGATCCTGTTCAAGCCTTAAACAGTAAAGTACTTTCCATATTAAAATTATAAATTAATTTGCACCCAATATTCTGTTTACTTCTATATATATTTAAACTCATTTTACTCTCCATACTAGTCATCTATCTCTCCAAATCCCTATTATTTATTAACACATCTATTTTTCTATCCACATTTCTTATCATTATAACCCTAAGCAATTCTCCTAAGGCAATCATCCCAGCTTCATGCAAGTACACTGACACAAATTCTTTATCCAAATCTTTTGCATACCACATTACTTTTCTCACCCATAATGTTACCTTCCCTTTATTTATAACCCAATTAATTACTATTTTGACTATTTTTTTATGATCTATAAACTGCAATCTACATAATATTTTCATTTTGCTTTTTGCATCTCTCATATAAATATTTGACCATCCCGTTTCTTCTTGAATTGCCTCCATTGCCATCCACACATTTGCATCAAAGTCATGTCTTCCTACTTTTCTTTGTACTTTTTTCAAGTAATTTAACATCCCTTTACTAACACATAACACATCATTACCATATGTTAACCCTGTTACCATTACTTACTTCCATACAATTCTAGCTATGGCATATCTATTATATAAAAACACTGTTAAGTTTTTTGTCAATCCCTTTCTTTTGTTTGCTTCATTTATCAGTTTCTTCTCCCATTCATCCATATAATGTCTCTGATTATTTAAGATGATTCCAAAATAGTTATATTTATTCATCAAACTTAACTTTATAATTCCCAATAAAAATTATGTCTTCTCTTTCCACAATATTAATCATCATTACTTTTGATTTTTCTTCACTAAACTTAATTCTTATATCTTTGCCCCCTCTGGTGCATGTCCTCAACATAACTTCCATATCTTCTTTTCTTTCTGTGATCAAAAAGACATCATCTACAAATAAAAGACCCAATAATGTATATACTCTTTTACCACCCATTAATGGTATCTCTATATCTCTTTTTATCTTTCTATTGATCTCTCCATTTCTCTCAAATACAAAAAAATAGGCAACATAATGCATCCTTGCCTTAGTCCCACTCCATTTTTAACTTTAACTGATTCTATATCCTCTAATAGATACATATAGTAATTATTTTCATATAATTTCTTAATAATGTCCAATAAAGCTCCATCCAATCCCAAATTTACTAAACTTATCCATAATCTTTTTTATTTACTCTATCATACACCTTTTCTATATCTATTAAAGACATATATAACTGTCTACCTTTATACCTAATCATATTCATAAGCTGTGTAACTACAAATAAACTATCTTCTGTGTGCCTATCCAATCGAAAAATTTCTTACATTTTCCCCATTTTATTATTCTCTTTCATCCATTTTGCAACCCTTCCTGACACCATATATGAAAAAATATTATATAAAACTGATGTTACTGTTATCATTCTATAATTGTTTAACTTTCTTTAATTCTTACCCTTTCCTTTAAATAGCAGCCTTATTTTTATATTACTCCAACAATCTGGAAAAACTATCTTCTGTGCCATCTCATTAAAATATGATAACAATTTTATTTTTGTCTTACATCGTAAATTCATTACAATCTCTGTTGCCCATGCCTTTCCTCTTTTCAATTTCTTTCCTGCCTCATTCAGTTCCTTTTCTGTATACCTAATATTCCCATTACTATATGCTTTTAAGTTTGCTATCAGTCTATCCTTCACATCTAACATCTTTTCTATACCCATTACATACTTATTTAATATAATCTCTAATTCTTCTCTTGAGCTACTTTCTCCTACCTCATCATCTAGTAATGCAATCTCTCTCTTCCCTACATTCTTTCTTTTAATATATTTCCAATTTTTTTTATTCTCATCTCTTCCATTTTTATTGATATCTTCCAACAACTTTCTATTCAATTTTATTCTCTCTCTATAATTATCTATTTTGCCAACTCCTTTTTTGCTAAGTACTGTTCCCATTTAACATTAACATCTTTTTACTTTCTTTGTTCTTAATAACACACATATTCTCTGCATGGCTTTTTTTCTCTCTTTTACACTTTAACCAATTCTCATGTTTTTATTACTTTTATTCTTCTGAATATTCTCACCTAAAACCCTATTTGCCACTTTCTCTATTTCACCACACTAGTCTTCATATTTATCCCAACCAACTCTTCCATAGTTTTTTCAAGTTCTATTTTATACTCTTTTAACTTACTCTTACCATTCACACTCAAGCCACATCTTTTACTATCATTCCTACTTTTATTTCTATTTTTTATCACATTACTATCCATTTCTATTATAAATAAGTTATGATCACTATTATACAACTCTCTCTTCATTATCAAATACTTTTATTTTTCATACTTTATTCATTCATTTTTTTTCTACTAATACATAATCTATTGTGTGGAATATATTATTTCTAGACCATGTCTATTGTCTCTTATAAACTAGGTCATTAGTGACTTAGTTGCCGGGTCGGTGATCAAAAAAAGTGAAGAAGTGACCAGTACAATATTGGTACATCATATAATAAATTATTAATAAAAGTAAATCTTAGTTGTATAATTTTAAAGTTTATAAATAGTTCATATTTTGGTTTGTAAAGTTATCAAAATTAAGGGTTACCTTGGTTGTTTGGTGTTTAAACTTGAGGTATTTTAAATTGGAGTGTTATCAATTTTTAAAATCTTAATTAAATTATATATTTTAAAAACATATAATTAAGTAAAAAGAATTATATATATATATATATTGTTTATTAATAGTAAGTTTTTTTTTGATAATATTAAAATTTGAAATTGTTAATATGATTTAAATATGATGTCATCTAAAAATAAGAATAATGGCTGTAGATACATGTACAGTTGTTTGTGTGCATGTTATTTAATAAAGAATTAATTATTTTTAATAAAATGTTGATTTATTTTTTTTAAAAAAACTGAAATAATATTTGTTTTTTTTTATTATTTAACTAATGGAAAGTTCAAAAATCAATTTAGAATCTATTTTACAAAAGATAAAATCTAAATTGTTTAAATTAATTTTGATTTACTGATTTTTAATTATGTTTATTAAAGATATTTTAATTTGTTAGTAAATATTTGTTGTAATAATAATGGTTTAAAAACTGTTTAGAATGTTTTGTAACTAATTAAATATTCAATGTAAAATGGTTTTGAAAATTAACCAATGAGCAATTGCGGTCTGAAGTATTTTAATTTTTAAGCAGATGATGTTTTAGGAGGATTAATTGAAAAAAAAAATCACTAGGAAAAGATCATTTTATCTTGTCCATAAAATTTCACACCAAATTATTAAAAAATAGTATTATTTTGATTTAAAAGGAAAAAATAATTAATACTGGATTATTTGTTTAAAAGTACTTATGAAGTTTATTGAAAAGGTTATGGATAAAAAAAAAATTATTGTGTAAGGAGAATTGTGTGTCAATAAAGAAGAGCCCAACTGTAAATTGTTTAAAAATTTTAAAATAATTTTCATTGTTATGGAAACATTTACCCCTAGAGACAAAGCATCATAGAATAATGTTGCATTTAAAAAAAAACAACAACAACAACGACTAATATTTAAATTATATTCATTAAGTTATGAATGCAATTATAAAATTGAATGTTATTTTTTTCTTGTTTTTTTTTAGTATTATTAATGGGTTATAATAAATAGAAATCAATAGTAATATTGATAAATCGATTATAAAATTAATAACATATATCAATTTAAATGGGATGAAAGTATGTGTGTGTAGAATAATATAATGTCAAAGTATTGACTATGATATTTGATTTTCATCTCATTCATAACATTTTAATAAAATTGTAGTATATTTATATATAATGCTGCCCTGTTGTACTATTTTTTAATATAATTAAAATCACAAACAAATGAAGGAAATGCATAACCAATGCCATCAAATGATGTTTTTTGTTTTGTTTTTTTTTGCTTAAAGTTTTGCTTTAAAAGTGAAATGATACATCTTTGATTTATAAAATTATTACAGCTCATTTAAATTTACTTTTAAATAAATTTGATACTATTATATTAATATCACTAGTGAAATAAAAAAAATATAAAGCATTAAAGAATTTTAAAATTGGTGGATTGATGAGTATGGAATGATTAACAAAAGCAATAGAATAGTATGTGTTTTATATTCTGGAATAGTTGTATTGAGAACATCATCAGTAAAATGGCAATATAAGATCAATCATAAATCACTCTGTGAAAAAAGTAAAAATTAACAAAAAGAATATATTGCCCAAGCATTTAAAAATAAAAATATTCAATCTACATCTATAATGAAGTTTATCAAAAATAATTCAAATATAACTATAGCTTTTTTTTTTCATTTCAAATGTAATTTCCAAACATGGAAAACCTTATAATGATGGAGAATATATGAAAGAAGTTGGGATGAATTGTGCACCAGTTGTTTTTGAAAATTTTGAAACCAAAGCAAAAATTATTCAGAGCAGAAAATAGTTATTATTGGCTAGAAATAAGTTAAAGAATCCTGAAACTGGCTAACAACATGACTTACCAACAAAAAAAAGAGATATAAAATCTAGTCTAATTTCTTTTCGCCTTGATGAAAGTACAGACATAAATGGATCAGCTCATTTGAATGTCTTTATTCACTACTGTGATGGGAATAATATCAAAGAAGAGTTGATCAATTTAATCTCATTAATAAAAACAACCCAAGAAATTGATATTTGCAACATAGATGTTGTCAAAATTGTATCAGTAACTACAGGTGGTCTTTATGACTAGAAAAGAACATAGTTTTCTCAGTTTATTTACCAATCATACTGGATATTTATTTTGGGTTTAATTGCATTATACATCAGCAGATTTTATGTACAAATGCCAGCTTTAAGCCCCTGGATGTTGTTATGAACATTGTGACTAAGTTAACTAATTTCTATTTATACCTTGAGTGATGTAAATTCATTATACTATGGATTACTTGTGTACAACAATGTCCAATGGTTAACTTGATGAACAGTTATTCAAAGATTCATTGAGTGTTCAAAAAAAATTAGACTATTTTTATATAATAAGAAAATCATTGAAAAATATATTGAATTAATGAATGTTGAATGGCTTTCAAAATTAATGGTTTTTTTACTGATTGTGTTCAAATCTAAATAAATTAAATGTGAAACTGCAAGGTTATAATAAAAAACTTTCAACTACGATGTTGTTGTTACATCTTCAAATATTTTCCAAATCTAAAATAGTTCATGACTGATCTAGAATCTCATGAGAAACCAGATCAAGTAAAATTAATGCAAGACTTTTTTGCTGTTATTCAATTGATAATTGATTAATTTTTTTAAGATTTACACAGTTCAGACAATTTTCAAAAATATCACAATTTATTTTATACTCAGACATAATATCAATGGATAGTCTCAAGCTAGATATTTTTTAGTGGCTTAGTTTGAAAGATATGGAAATGCAATCAATCGATTTCCAGTCCAGTTCTATATGAAAACAGTAATTTGTTGACTTGAGGAATGAGTTATAAACAATGGAAAATGATCAATTACTGAATATATGTAAAAAGTATGCTGAAGATGAACTACTGATTGCCTGGAATGCTATTCCTGAAGCATTTAATTGATTAAAAAAAATAGCAACCACTATATTATCAATTTTCTCCTCGACATATGCATGTAAATAATTGTTTTTAGAAATGAATTTAATTAAAGTCAATTCAAGAAATAGAATGCCATATGAATCTAGTTCAGTATGTACAATATTAAAAGTGACAAAATATGAACTAGATATAAAACATTTGTCATCCAATGTACAACAGAACATTTCTCATTAAATATATGTTATTTTCAAAATTTTGTTTTAATTAATATTAAGTTTTACTATTATATTTT
This sequence comes from Epiperipatus broadwayi, assembly GCA_028023455.1. Taxonomy (NCBI): domain Eukaryota; kingdom Metazoa; phylum Onychophora; class Udeonychophora; order Euonychophora; family Peripatidae; genus Epiperipatus; species Epiperipatus broadwayi. The sequence continues at coordinate 112,067 of JAQFVV010013095.1, forward strand.
ATTCAATTTGTTCTCTTTTAAATAAATATAGTTCCCTAGTATTTAGCTTATTTAGAAATTTTGTTTAATTCCATCATCTAATTTTTAATTGGATGGACGGTTGAAAAATGGAGTGTGAAGTAGATTGAAGCTTATCAATTAAAGTATGAGGATTGGAAAGCTTAATATATATCTGAGCACTTATAGCATATATGTGTAGAGATGGTAATCTGGAGCAACTGATGATTACTAGTATTGGTGATTATTTATTTTTTCGACATATATGTGTTCAGGTGTATCAGTGTTATGAGATAGAGTGGAGAGTGGTGGGACGTGTGAAAGTCTGTGCTTATATACCCTATATATTTAATTCTTATTGTAATTATTATTATTATTATTATTATTATTATTATTATTATTATTATTATTATTATTATTATTATTATTATTATTATTATTATTATTATTATTATTATTATTATTATTATTATTATTATTATTTTGTTTTATAAACATTTAAAAAAACTGCAATATTTAAGTTGTTTATATTTTGATGCAATAACTGTATGGTGGTGCGCCAATCATTCAATAAATATTTTTTGGAAATTTTCGGCATACACACTGGTCTAGGGGGGGGGGGGAGTGGATGGCCAGGACATGTAATCATGTCTTTATTAGTAAGAAAAATGCAGAGTCGTTAATTAAAAGTTGATTTGATTTAGCCATACCAGTATTTAATGCTAAATATATTCATAAAATCCCAGATTAGTTACCAGTTGGTCAAAATGATTACTTATTAATCTATCTATTTAAAAAAAAAAGGAATGACAATATATATATATTAGTATATCTATTTAAAAAAAAAAGGAATGACAATATATATATATTAGTATTGAGCTTATGTTAATATAACATTGTTTGCTATTACATTAGGATAGAAATAAATAATACAATTGAAACAATCTTAAAGTATAAGCTGATATAGTAATAATAAGTGAGTTTTTTAATAATAATAGAAAAAAAGATGTCATATATTATTGTCACTATGGAAAGTAAATGATTGAGTTAATATTTCTTTTATGAAATATGATAGTTGTATTTACGGTTTTAAATATAAAATAATGTATTCATATATGTATATAATCAAAATATGTAGCTGTTTTATAATTTATTTAAAAAAAGATAACAATACAAAATTTCATTTTGTATTATAACTATAGAATGTACTTTGTCTTTTTTTTTTTTTTTTTTCAATTATAAAAAAGAAAAAAAAAGTTAGATACAAAAAAAAAAAAATATTTAAAATTCTTTTGCAAATATTATATTTGTAATGATTTATCAAAAAATGTTTTCCTTTCTTGATTTAACTTTTATTCTATGTCTTGTAATTTGCTGATATTATAAAGAAAAAATTATTAAAGATTTAGAAAACAATATTTTCATTGATTAAAATAAAATTGTGATAGGACAGGGCTATTTATTGTTATGGATACATATAAATAGGCATTATGCAAGCCATTCTCTCTTTGTTTCTGGTATTGGGGTTTCTTCTCAAAATACCGTCTGGTATTCCCGATATTATTCCAACTGCTTGGAGAAGTCAACCTGGGAGCAATTATAGTCAAAGAACTGTTTTTGACAGTATGACCAAAGATTATCAGAATTTTGAGCCAATATTAATAATCAACTGTTAATTTCCAGAATTCTATAATGACAAAATTTATTAAGAAAAAGAAGCCAAGAAGAACGGTATTAAATTTTCAGTCTATACCAATTATATAGATATCTTATAAAAAAATCGCCTATTGCCGGTCAGGAATAAGAAAAAAGATGATAGCCCTCCTGCAAAATATCAATTATTGCCTTCCTGGAGTTCGAAAAGAGATTATGGTCATCTTATAATACCTATTTCATTTTTTCCTGGCATAAAAATTATACCCCTGTGCCATAAAAACTTAATTGAAAATTTGTTAATAATTACTTATATATATAATTTATAATAGTCAAATTCTCCTAAACAAGTTACCAAGCTTAAAGATCAATCTATTTAACTAATAATTTTGGATAATATAAAACTTTATTTAGTATTTAATTAAGATAACATAAAATAATTATTATTTTTATTAATTAAATCTAAATATTATTTTTATTTTTATTTATTTTCTACTATTAATTTACATTTGGTATCTGCTGTGTGATTTTAAATATATATGTCATAAGATGTTTAATAAAATAAATTTGTTTTGTTTATTGTTAAAACCTATTTTGTATGTGGGTGACTTCATCTCTTTCCATGCAAATAAGTTGAAACTTTATAATTATGCTTTTTAAGTTCATGCTTGCCAATGAGAAAATATTGAGGAGTTCAAAAGAAACCAACAGGGGAGAAGGACATATTTAAAATTTCTCATTAGTCAGATAATATAAAAATAGTGCTTAGATCTGAGTAATTCATAATACTATAAATATATTGTTTGACTGAAGAAATACACTAGTTTTAGATTTATTAAACAAAATGGTCATCATCAGTGATTTGCATGAATAGCATAATTTAAATAGACACATGTCATTGCATATTTGCAATTATTAAAAATATACGTAGAATGCTTATAAAAGCTCAGAGTGTTTTAGTGGTGTCATGGGCCAGATTTTGTTATGATGATGGTATTAAATTATTTTATAAATGTATAGTCAAAGAAATAGTTACAAATTAATAAAATATAAATAGTAGTTAAATGAGCAATCATCACATAATTCATTTATGTGTAATTGTTCTTCTTTCTGTATCTTTTAGTAAATTGTTTGAGTTATATTACTGAATAAATGTAAAATGACTCCTAATCATCTTGTTAGGATGCATTTTGTTATAAGTGAATGCCAATCCAAAGGACATAAATGAGTTCAATATGTTCCAAAACCCAGTAAGATTTTTTTCATTAATTAAAAAATAACCACGAGAATTATTTCAATTATTATATAATTTGTATATAATGCTTTTATGATATAGAAATCAGAATTTAGTGACTGATACATTGTAAAGCTAAATGTAAAATTAAAACTTTAAATATAATTCGAATTAATTGGATTTAAGTTCATTATAAAAATAAAAAAAACCCTATCGAATGAAAAATATTTTTGGATATGTGCATCTTATTTGCTTTAATGAAATACGAAAATATAATTGTGACAGAAAGATAGATAAAAATATTTATAAATTATATCACTTTTCTAATTTTTATTTTATTTAAGGTATTTATTATTTTTGAATGTGATATAAATTTAAAACGAAAAAAATAATTTTTGAACTATTTTAATTTTCTTAATTAGAGATAAGTTTTGAACTAATTTGATCGTAATTAGATATAGTTCTGGAATGATTTGGGTTTTTGTATTTTTTAATTAGACACCTACTGAACATTAAATGTTAAATCTTTGGAATAATTTGCTTTGTTGTGTAACTTATACTGTATAAGTTTTGCTGTGCTTAGTAAAACAATGTGTGTATATATAATATAAATAAAATGTCTGTTAATAGAATAAAATTGTATTAATAAACATAATAAATATAAAGGTAATAAAGTATTATAAACAGTCTTTCAATTCATAGAAGTACTTTCAGTTATTTTTTTAATCCTGCCTCAACTGCCATTAACGTCAAAAAACAAAGCCAAAGCAAACATCATCAATTCAAAAACCCATGAATCCCATATTTTAATGTTAGTAGCTTATGTATTTATTAAATGCATCTTATTCCCATTTATAAAAATTGCCTCCTTAATTTTTCTTTTATTATGATTTTTCTCTTCATGAATAATTTTCACACTTTCAATAATAAATTTAAATTTATATTTAATTTCTATTTCTATTTATATTTTTTGTGCCTGGTGTTGCACAAGTTTGCAATATTGTTTTGTCTACATAGGGAAATGGTATTTTAAATATGTGCTCTTTTAAAGATAATAAAAATTTACACAAGATATGTAGGTGGTTTTGTTTGTGGAAATATTAATACTATAAATTTGCTTGTAGAGAAGTTAAATAATATTGCAATGGATTATTGAAAAGGAACAGGATAAATATATTAAATATTTGGATTTAATTATTACAAGGTATAATCAAGCCATTGCAAAAAAGGGGATATATAAATTGTAAATCCAAAGTACCAATTATGCATAAAATGCAACTTTTAGATTTTTTTTTTGTTTCATAATAAAAAATTATGTTCTTAAAACTAAAAATATTGAGATATTTGCAAGGAATTGCTTGATCTTAGTTTTAATGTGGAACAAATAAACAATACTTTATGTCAATTTAAAAAAAGTTATAACAGTTTAAAGGGAATGAAGATTGATAGTAAACAATGGATATCTATTCCATTTATTTCGAATCCACAAGTGAAATTTTTTAAGGATAATAATGTATTTAATGTTTCATTTTATGTTCCAAACAATATTAATAAATTAGTAAATAATTCTAAGGATGTCATACCAGTCAAGTAGAAAAGTAATATTGTAAATCATTTTTTTTTGTCAGTGTATATTATCATATATAAGTAAATTGAGGTGCAGTATTGAAAAGAAATTAAAGGAGCATAAATATTTATATAAGCATGTAAAAGTCAGAATAATAGTGATTCAATGTCTTCTGCAGTTTTCTTTGATCATGAAAAAACAGGTAAATGCAAATTTAAATTTGATATTGAAAGTTTGAAAATTCTTCATGAAAAGAGAAACCATAATAAAAAAAAAATTAAGGAGGCAATTTTTATGAATAGGAATAAAATGCATTTAATAAATAAACAAGCTGCTAACATTAAAATATAGGATTCATGGGATTTGAATTGATGATGCTTGCTTACACATTGTTTTTTTGAATTTAAGGGTAGTTGGTTTAAGAAATTAACTGAAAGTATTTCTGCAGATTGAAAGCCTGGTTATAATAGTTTATTTCGACAATATTTATTTTTTATGATTATATATATATATATATATATATATATATATATATATATTCAATTATTCTGGTATAATATATATATATATATATATTATACCAGAATAATTGAAGACCCCAACATTTTCATTCATTTGAACATAAAGGCTCTTAGCATATATACAAAAATCCCTGGTCCAATACTGTGTAGTTAGAGATCACAGTTTGGGTATTATTATTTGGAATTAAATGATTAATATCCATTTATTGGGGCATCACCTGGTTCCAAGCTTTATAACATTGGCTTATGGATCTTAGAGTTAGTTTGGCTATTGAAGGAAGATCAACCACTAAGCGACCTTATAGATAAAACAAAATAAATCATATGCATTGTTATTATGTGCATATTTACCTTTCTATATAAATAATTTTTGGTGATATCACTCTCATTCTCCTTTCTAGGCATGAAAGAGAACCGGACCCTAAACACATATATTCAGCCACTAGGTGACTGTTATATATACGAAAATATATATATATCAAGACTAAAATTTCCCTTTTCATCTTTTTACTGGGTATCATAATATACCTTTACCTGGTGATGAATAATGAGCAAAATTTATAAAAAGTTTTGTAATTCATATAAGTAGTTTAATTTCAACATATGATTCATGTTTTATTCCAATATTACAAAATAATGGTTACATCGCAAAAAATATTAATTAAGATAGAATTAATTATACAATTACTAAACATTTAATGACTAATAATAATAAGAGAAAAAAGAAAATCACCACCCATATTTTAATTATGATATTTAAATGTCATTTCACATAGTGTAAATAATTTAGTCCCTTTATGATGTTCATATAATTAACAAATGAAATAAAAATGCATATATACCCTATCTGGTCAATAATATTATAGTGTACATATCTCATAATGAATTTGTATCCATTCATTTCTCTGCCTAATTTCTGCACTTATTAAATTCATACCAAAGAAAACATCTCTCACCTAGTTCCTATTATCATCATCAATGCACACACCTATTGTCAATGTGTTTAAACATTTCTCAAAAAAAATGAACATCTATTTTAAAGTGAACTATATCAAGATATATATATATATATATATATATATATATATATATCTTGATATAGTTCACTTTAAAATAGATGTTATATATATATATATATATATATATATTTGTGCCCTTGTCTGTAGGTCATAATAAGGTAGAAAGGTCAATTACTAAAAAATTTTAAATTTTAAGTTATATTTGTATGATATATAAATAATAGTAGGATAATTAAATTTTATAGTACAATTTAAAGCTGAAAATACCTGGTATATAAAAATGTAAAAGATTATTTTAAAAGAAAACAGTTAAATAAAGCTTAATTATATTCTTGCTTATGGTTGTAAAAGCTGGCCATATAAAATAATACAGCTATAAATAGTTAAAAGTATGTTAATAATTCGAGTATAATATTTTAAAACTAATATATTAAATAAATGCTATATGTAGTGTTATAATTGTGTTTGATATTCAAATTTAATCTAATATATTTTAAGTTAGACTTTATGATGGTGAGAGTTATATTTAGTTCAACATTTTAAAATTATTTTCCAAATTTTTATAAAATATATCAGTTTTGGTAATTTATACCGAGACGTAAATAAAAAATCATTTGATAAAGTTAGTAAACGTGACTGTATATTATATACCTTCACACACACGCTTGTTAAAATAATAATAAAGTTTGTGAATATGAAACTAAATATAATTGCCATCGATCCTTAAAGTAAAAGTTGAAATATTAAATATTGTTTTAATAATTAATTTTAAAGTTTAAATGATTTAGATAAAACTATAATTGAATTTAAAATTACTAGTCTAAATAATATTTGAGACATTACGTCATCAATTCTTTATTTTAAAAGTCTAGTCTGTTATAAAACTAAAATGTGTAAATCTGTTTGCGCTAAAAAGTCAATAACCAATCAACGGGGGTAATTAGAAGACAAAATATAAGAATTAGACGAAGCGGGGGGAGAAGAAATGTGTAAGTGAAAGAGAAAGTAACATATTTTTTTAGCTGATAACACCGTAGCTGGAAAAGTGATATAAATTTAAAATTTCGTATTTATTTTAAAAGTTCTTTTGTAACATATAATATTTTGATTGCCTCTATATGGATTGCTAATTTTAAAAGTTATCTTACCAGGAATTTTATTCAAGTTTAACCAAAACCGTACAATAAAATGGAAGTACAAGGAAAAATACCTAAAAATATTGCTATGGGAAAAATATTTGGAAAGTGCCTTAATACAGCATTATTGATGCTCAACCAGAAACTTATTATTATCACTCAGAGAAATATAATTGGGACGCTATATGAAAACTTAAAAGAGAAGTTACTTGCCGTCAGGATAAAAATTAGGATGCACAATTTTATAAGGCTACTCTGAAGTTATTTTATTCTTCTCTATGGAAAATTTAATATGCGTTTTTTTTATTATAAAGAAAAATTATATAAAAATAATAATGAAGAAAGAAGGTTTATCTTTTAAAAAGAGACATTACAAAATATAGTTCCAGAATTTTAAAATAAAGAAAAAGTTATAAAATAATATGAAAGTGTTATTATGCGTCTTATGGAAAAGAACGGAAAAATTTATCTAAGAAGAATTAAAATATTGCAAAGTATTCAATGGAGGAAATGCTTGATTGGTGAAATATAAAATTAAATTACTTAATGAAAATGGATCCATGAAAACCAAAAAATTTATTAAATATTTAAATAAAAAGTACATAGGAGATGCATCGTAAAAGTCGCGCAGGAAAATACTAGCAGACAATATCAGAAGAGAATATCAGAATTAATAATTGTGTTCAATATTATGAAAACCAAGGATTGTCGTCTATGAATATTTATTAAACAGAGCAGTAATTGTTTACTTTAAATAGAACATTAAGTGACTGAAGAAGAAATAAAATAATATTTTTTTTTAGCTTTAATATGAACGGTTCAAGAAAGTTTGATGAAGAAGTACTGTAAATATAGTTTAAATATTTTTACTAATTTATTTTAAATATAAAATGCTATGTGAGATTAGGGAAAACATATAAACATAAATTTAGTAATATTAAAAAATTAAATATAATAGCTTGATAGAATGATAGAAATATTGTTTTAAAAATAAAGTGTATGTATGGAGGTCTTATATCTACAAGAATTAATGGGATGGTGAAGCCTACAGAACACGATCGAGAAGATAAAGATCGTTTTGGTAAATTTGATATTTATTTATAATGCATAATGTATTTTTTTTTAGATCATCTATTGATTAAAAATGATGTGTGAAAGTTTAAATTATATGTACACATTTTATACAACATTTAAAACATATTATGAGATAGGAGTAATTATGAATATGCATGCAATAGGTTATTTAAAGTATAATTAATAATATAATTCGACAGAACAATTGTGTGATTCTTTTGAACTTACATGTGATAAAGTATTCAGATATTTTAAAATAGTTTGTATATGATAAAATATACGAGGAAAGTAGTAAAAAGATTTTCTTATGGAACAGTGGAATAGTTTTGAAATAAATGAATTTTATTATTGTTAGAAATGCAGATAGGAATTTGTCGATGTACCGTATAGAAAAATCTTGAGAAATAAGATCGGATAGTGACTTGGTAGTACTAGTGGAGAGGAAACCAAGATGATGTTTTGTTAAGAAATAAGAAAAATAAAGTATTTGGATCATAGTTAGTTTGTGTGATTTCAGTATAGCTAACTAAGCCCTATGACTGAACACATATAGTTTGGACAGTGTTTTTGCGTATCTTTAAACTTTTTGATGTTATAATAAAGCTGAAGAAATAGCTTTAGCATCACTCCTATAATAGAGGTTGGTAGACAGATAAAGGTCACTCCTCTATAGTGTCTTTTAAATTCACTGTGCCATTATTGTCAAGGTTTATGATGAGTAATATCCTAGTTATATTTTGATCCTATGCATCTATCTTCGCTATCCTTATTTCGTGAATCTGCATCGGTCAGAGAGATATTTTCAAAGAAATAATGAATAAAATAGAATTAAAGATATGTTATCATTTATGTAAGAATAGTTTATTTGCTGGAATGTATAGAATTGTGTAATTTTAAAATTGAAAGTCCAGAATATCATAAAGAGAGAAAGAATCATATAATACAGTTTAAAATTAATTCGGAAATGAATATAAGATTTTAAAAGAGAAATCTAAACAAAGTTTTTTTTTTTAAGTGATAATAAAATTTGAACGTTTTTAAATAATATTTTAGAAAATAAATATTGCATATTTATTAAGAAAATAACTCAATAGTGTGTAATAAACATATATTTGTGCATGGTATGTTAATAATTGTAATTATCATCCGAAGTAAGGCTTGAATGAATATATTAGGATTAATAAACATCGGATAATGAACAATAAAACCTAATATCGAATGTATAAGAATGTTTTGAATTTGTAGGATTCCAGACAACCAATATAAAACTAGAATTTTATTGTTTTGTATAATTTTTAATACGAATGTAATTTTGTAAAAATATAATTTTAATAATAGTAGGGATACAAAGTGTTAAAGATAATCATACAAGAAATATATTTTGTAACAAGCTAACCATAATAAGAAATCCAATAATAAAAATACTGTATTTTCTTAAGCATTTAAAAAATAAGAGTTAACTAGAAAAAATAAGTAGAAGTTTGATTTTCATTTTTTATAAACTAGGAAACTAAATTGTGATAGGAGAGTAAGGATATCCAATGTACATAATGTAAAATATTGTTATTTGTTTATGTTATTAATAAACTTTGTTGTAAATTTATTTTAAAGTTTTGTGTCTTCGTTGTTATTTCTCCACATGGATGCATGATATCACGATACGTTTATAATTGAAACAGACATATAGTTTTTGCACAAAAAGGTAAACAATAAAAGTGTTATAATAATTTTAAGAATTTATTGGTATATTAAAAAATTAAAAGATAATAATTTTATATTATTTATTGGTCATAAGTCGGTTGCCACAATATTACATTAAAATATATGCTAATGTCGCCACACGTATTCTGTTGTCAGATTATTAAAATATTACCACGTACGTATATATTTATTTCATTTAGGAAGAAATAAGATTATATTATACTATTATTGTTATTATTATTATTTATTATTGTTAGTTGCCGTGTAGTGAATTATGACATAAAATTCCCTTTTCATAGTTTACTACCGTAATGTTAAATCAGTTAGAATACAATTTATGAACCTGAGATTTGATTCTATTTTATTTTATTTATTTTATTTTTATTTTATTTAATTGAGCTAGATTCTTATTATAAAGAATATTAAGATATGATTATTATTTTAATCGTAGTGAAAAGAGCTTAGAAAGTCGTAAGAATACTATTAGTTAGTTATTGGTATAGTAAAAAGGGGTATAGTGTTCTTATGCCATTGAGATAGTATCATGTGGATAATATCTCAATGTAGTCTATCTCGTTCCCCGTATCGTCACTCCATGTCTCATGAAAATAGTAAATATTTGTTAATTCATTTTAAAAATATAACCGTATTTGTATTTTAAAAATTAGAGCTAGTAATCATTTTTAATTAATGCTGGATATTTCATTTATTTATTTGTTAACTGAGCTAGAACCCGGAATTTAAACAGTATATATAATTTTGGAGAGGACGAGCGGTGGGGGAGGTTAGAATATATATTATTGATAGAACAATTGAAAATATAATAATAATAATAATAATAATAATAATAATAATAATAATAATAATAATAATAATAATAATAATAATAATAATAATAATAATAATAATAATAATAATAATAATAATAATAATAATAATAATAATAATAATAATAATAATAATATTTAGTGATAACAAAACCCTATTCGTGGAGAGAGAGAAAATATTAAAATGAAAATGTCAATAATTATTAATACAATTTTGTTGCATGCTATCAATTGTGTGGCTTCCTGTTTTTGGAAGTACTGTTAATTAGCTTTTAAGCATGCGCTATGGATAATTATATGTACATATGACATACTCATTATACCATGTGAACTTCCTTAACAATAATCACAAAAAGTGATCAATATCATCTCAGCTAGCATTGATATTGATGAACAAACCTTCCCTCACAAAATAAAATATTGGGAAGCATTTAATATGATACACGTTATGAGTCAATCTACACCAACTCTCCTTAATATAACAAATAGATACATAATTAAGAAATTTACATTTTGATTTTTAGAACCAAAATACTTTGATTTTATAATTAAAATCAACAATGATGCACTTCCTACAAGAGAGGAATAAATAAAATCAATTCAATTTGCTCTCTTTGATCCCAATTTGAAGAAACTACAAACCATATCTATCTTCAATGTTCAGTACTACAGATTTACAGAATAACTATTTAAACAATAACCAAAAACAATAAATCTACAATTTTGACTCTAATTGAAAGCATTAAAAGAGGACTATTTCCTTCTATTAGAATAACTGTATTCCTATTATTTACAATATGGTGTATCAGATACCTCTTACAGTTTGCCTGCACAACCAGCAAAAGATTATCACTATTTTATAACAACTCAATAAATTCAGAAGCAGAGATAGACCATTACCACCTCCAGATATTGTATCAGCAATATGGAGTCTCGTATCCCTTCCAGCCTCACTATAGAACATGATATGAAAGACATATTAATACACAAGTTCTACATAGACCAGGCAAAATGATTATTATAGTAAAACATGTACACATATAATATTAAGTGAATCTATGTACATTTCATATTAATAAAAAAAAAAAAAAAGAACAAAAATGTCTTTCAAAGATCACACTGATTATGCAATGCAAATTTTCTTCAATTAGCTTGGTTACTATTTTCACATGGCATTAATATAAACTATTTGGTATCTGTTCTTATTCATGGGCAATCATGAATTTGAATCAAAATAGGCTTTCTTCATGCTTTTTCTATTCCTCTGATGTTTACTTTTCCACAGTGGATTGAAGCATGAGGCATTATAGACAATGTAGTTATAACTTCTTATGTGGTCAGCCCTGGATGTGTTTGTCTAGTCTAAGTTCAGTTCCATATGGCTATTTAAGTTAGATATCTGGATTGGAAGACATATGTATGTCTTAAAATTTCAGAATTTCTAATTAATAGTTATACATTAGATAAAATTCTGTTTTTGTCCTGGTATTTTTAATCTAATGATTGAATATCCTAGCACCTCACTGAGGACACCAATAATAGAAGACAACCTGAAGTTGGGGGTATTCTTCAAAGCTTGTTAGAAGTTTGTTTGCAAGCTCTATATATAACATTTGTAAACACAAGCTTATTAAATTATGTCATGTAACATCTGACATTTTTGCTATGATGGCTTTGATGATTTTATATTGCTAAAGCTATTAATATATGGTGTATCTGAACTTAGTTCAGTCCCATATGGCTATTTAAATTAGATAGCTGGATTGGAGGACATATTGATGTCCTAAAATTTCAGAGTTTCAACTTAATAGTTATACATTAGATAAAGTGCTGGGTTTGTCCTGGTATTTTTAATCTAATGATTGAATATCCTAGCATCTCACTGATGATGCCAGTAGCAGAAATCGGTCTGAGGTTGGGGGTATTCTACAAAGCATGTTAAGAGTTTGTTTTGTGTTATAAAAAAATATATATATATATATATATATATATATATAAAAAAAAAAATATATATATCACTATGTTAATCAAAATAAATAAATACAAAAGAAAATTGCAGTTAAATATAAAGTAGTATAAATAAATAAATTTACTTTAATAATATATTTATAATTAATAACATGGCTAAATTTAAAAATATGGAGAAACAATTCAATATACAGCAAATGAAAGAACAATAACAGATGGAGCAAAAGAAACATTAAAAACTGTTGAGAATGTGCATCAATAAGGCATTCAAATACTTATAAAGAAAATTTAAAAAAAAACATGCAACAAAAGCATGAGAGAAAATTGTTTAGTGAATCAACAAAAGATTGATAAAAAGTTTTATGAAAATCAGGATATAATAAAAAAATCGCAAAGGGAATTTTAGTTTCAGATTGGAAATTATATGGAAGAAAATTTAGAAAAAATAATGAACAACTTCAAAGAACAAGTTCAAATTGAAAATGAAGAAACGATTGGTGAAGTGTGGAAAGGGTTGGTGCAAATCAAAAAAATAATAGTTGCTTTAATGAATAAAATAAAACAGATAGTGATAACAATTATTCAGATAGCATCAATGTAAAATCTATGGATAATAATAAATGTAATATTAATGTCTTTATTATAATAAATGATTATCTAAATAAGAACATACAAAGAAAATGTACTAAGCAAAACCTGAATTTGTTGGTAATATATGAGGAGGAAAAGTAATGAACAAATGCATTAATGATGTAAATCTTTATATAAATGTTACAAGTATTTATGCAGATGATATAAGTAGAGTAGTGACTGTAGCGAATAAATTTTGTTGTCAGACTGCTGAAGAAATGGGTGATGAAGATGGACTTTTGAAGAAAACTAAAAATAGAAGTGCTTTAATCATAAAAATACAAAAGAAAAAGTGTGCATATGAAAAAAAAATTAAAAACTAAACAATTTAAAAGTAATTTAACATAATAGTATGTGACCATATCTGATAGGTTGCCTAATAAGTTTTTAGTTCCAAATATCAGTGGTAGAAAAAAAATGTAGAAGATTAATTTTACTTTGAAATGCTTAAGACTGATCAAAAGACAGATAAAAAAATTTTCAGGTTATTCCAAATAATGATGTATCTACTATTAAAAAAACAACCTCAAAACGGAAAGTTTTAATTAGTAGAAAATAAGGAAGGTTTATTCTTTGATGAACACGGTGTAAGAAGAAAAGGTAAATGATTTTGGAGAATATATAAATTATGCATTAAAATTTTAAAATTAAAAGATGATTTAAAATAAAATAATTGTTTAAAATTTTAAATTTACTCAAAAAATTAGACGGAAATTTTTGCTCCTTATTCTGGATTTATATTAATATTTGATTATTAAATGTTATGAAGATAGCAAATATTTATAATTCTGTAATTTATTTAACAAAAAATTAAAATATTTTTGAAAATGGAGGAAGTATTTAACTGACTGACATTGTCTAGTTTTACTTCCAGTACTGGGATTCGATGTAGGATTTTATCATTGGCAAGTAGGATTCAATGTGTTCATATAATTTCCTGAAGTGTTTCTGTCCCTTACTCTGTACCAATTCTCTTTTAAAATTGTATACCTGCCTCTAAAGTCTCAAAAAAAGAGCAAAACATAACTTGTGAATTTATGTTGTAAATGTGTTTATAGTTATTGTTCATGCTTAGTTAATGTAGCTCTAGACTAAAAATTTCATATGCCATAATGAGCAAGCCTTTATATTAAGAAGAGATTTTAATGTTAATTAAATATATTTTTTTATAATAAATAATGTTTAAATTGAGATAGCTAACCAATATTTATGCTACATTGTACTTATTATCCATCTTTATTGATCTCAGTGTTGCAGATTGTTACTCATTCTCTTGGCCACTGATTGCTAGTATAATCTCTGGAAAACAATTAAGAAGCAGTTCTTTTATACAAAAACAGTGTTTAAATAACTATTTACATATTAGAATGAGAAAGAAAAACAAAAGTAATTCCAATATCTCATCCTTTAAGGAAAGAAATTATAATAGTAGAGAACTGAAGTCAATATGACATCATTTGATACTAAAATAGCATTGAAATAACTATCTAATAAATAAAACAAATTTAAAATATAAGTTGTCATAGTAACGATAATTAATTTTTAAAAATAATATGTTATACATTTTTGTCACTATGAATTGTAAATGATTAATTTAATATTTCTTAGATGAAATATGATAATTGCATTTAGCATTTTAAGTTCATGAATGTATATAGCTGTTTTATAATTTAATAATAATAACAAGAACAATAATAATAATAATAATAATAATAATAATAATAATAATAATAATAATAATAATGATGATGATGATAATAATAATAATAATGATGATGATGATGATGATGATGATGATGATGATGATGATAATAATAGTAATATTTTTGTTGTAACTAAATATAATCACTTAATTAACGTGTATTGTAAAAAAATAAGAAAAAAATGTGCTTTTACTTATTTTATTTTATTTTATTTATTTATAGATTACCACATGCTTGGAAATGATGAACTATGCTGTAAATATCCCGAACTGACCATTAAAAAAAAAAAGACTTTTATAAAAAAAAAATACTTTTCAAATTTACTTCAATTGCTGATAATACAAATAATAGATTTTAGATTATATATAATTGACAGCTTTGACATTATAACAAACTGTTATTTCACAATTGCACGCTTTTGTTTTTAGTAAATCAAATCTGCAAATTACTATATAATATTGAAAAATGCTGCACTTACTAATTATGCATATATTGTAACCTAGAGTTATTGACACTTGGTTTACTTGGCATTATTTCTGCAGGAAAACAATGCTATTCTTTAAAGAAATAAAAAGATAAAATAACAATAGTAATAATTGATTAATAAAGTATGCTATTCACTCACTTTGGCATGTTTTGGGTGAATAACTAATAGATTTAATAACTCAATGTCATTTTTAAAGAGAGAACATGAATAATTTAATTGAGATATTAATAATTAGAGCAAATTAATATGGTATAAAAGCTAAACAGTAATTGATTTTGGATGGGTAGAGGGGAGAGTGGATGAGTGTCTTATCATAAAGCACAATAACTTCTGGTAATTTCTTTTTGTAAAAAAAAAAAAAATAATGTTTAAAGAATTATACATCACTGATTGTTAATTTAATGTATTTATTATTATTATTTTTATATTGTCAAATTACTTTGTAATCCAGGTAAATAATACTGAAAACTATATGATTGTAATAAGTTTTTCCTTTCTTTTGTTTATGTTATAATCAAATGATTATTTTTCTGGAAGAGGTCGCTAAAGTAAAAAAAAAACAACAACAAAATGAAACAACCAATTTCATAATCAAGATCATTTTTTTTTGAAAAAAAAAATATAGTCTGCTTTTAGTTTTCAAGGAAGGAACAGTGCTGAAATTTGGTAACTCAATTTTTTCATTTTTATTTTGCAGAAATAAATGTAATCAAAGTAAAATTTTAATAATATAATGTGTGGCTAAATTTTTTTGATAAGATATCCTGATTTTCTTTGCCATCTACCTATTTAAAGACCTTTTATACTTAAAAGTTTATTGTCTCGCGCTAAAGTTCAAAAATGACAGATGTAACTAAAAGAGTCACGAAAAATTATATTATATCTAAATTAAGGAAAAGAAGCGATTTCCAAGAAAAGATTAATTATTTATTAACTTTATGTCATTTATTGATATTTTCTTGGTATAGAAAGAAAAAAATAATAATAATTGAAAGAAATATTTTGAAACCAAGGAAAATCAACTAGAAACATTTTCGCGCTCTTTCTCAATATTGTCTGCCTTTACAAGTAATGTAGTTACATACGTTAAAATATGTTTTATTCACCAAGAATTGTCTGGAAATAATAATAATGATAAATAAGATTAAATTATGCACCTGTATATTTTTTTTAAAAAAAAAAAATATATAAAAAAAATATATAAACTTTCTCAGAGTAAATATAGGAAAAGTTATATAGGGGCATTCTTACGGAGAAGTTACCGTTAAAAAAATTTATAATTCCTAAAGTATGAACAAAACCAAATATCTTAGTGACTTAATGATAAAAATAAATGATATATTATATTATACATCAGTTGGAATTATTAAAACTTCCTGTACACGTAAATTGACTGCAGTTATTATCATAATAATCTCGGAAAAATTGCGCATTTTCGTCCATAAGTAAGCTAGCTAATATGAATTGTACGTATCGTCAATAATAAAAAAAAAAAGAATTGTGTATGTTTATCGTCTATCGTCAACTGTTCGTTATGTTAGAATATGTATATTTTATTTTCTATGGATCCCAAAATTGTAGCAGTTTAATTCAAGTAAGAATTAATCTTCAATTCTGCTATATTTTTCTTTACCTAATTTATTAAACGCACAAAATAAGAGAAAACTTTTATTTAAAGGAAATAATACCATGCGTTTATTGTTTTTAAACTTGCTTCGTGAAATACGACTGGATAAAGCTCTTCACCTGGACCAATTGCTCAACAGAAAAACATTTTCTAATGAGAGAATATGCACTTGTTAATTAATGATTGTTTAAAACTAAGTTATAAATGATATGTATTTTTTTGTTATATCACATAGGTTAAAGTCTGTATGGTCAAGGGATATTTAATAGCCTTGTAATGACAAAGGTATGTTTTAATATAATTATTATAGGTTAAGTTGATATTTAACACGAAAGAAAAAAATCTATAAAATATGTTTTAATTATTACATACAATTGTAGGTAGAAATTTTGTATGTTAGATACGTAAAAGAAAAATATTTAGATATTTAAGGGGTAAAATAAATATTGAAAATTATCAGAAGTAACTAAAAAAAAAAAAATGCTATAACAAAATATTTCTTGTTAAAGTTTTGAAACGAATTTATACTGTATTAATTGAGGAATTTATTCCTAATTATTCTTAAATAACACATCCACTTTATTTAGTTTAAGATAGTATGCTACCAACTATTTTTGAATGTTCCTTTATTAAAATTAAAATTATTATACTTTTATTCTATGATGTCCATTGATTTCAGATGTTGATCAAAGTATACACGGTAACATAAGTTTATTATAATCAGTGTATTTACTTATCCTGCCCAGATATAGCATTGGTATATGCTTAATATTCGCATAGGTAATAATTATAATGTATTTATTTTGTGGGATGAAAAATGATCTCCCCAAAAGCTTTGTTTTCCATGAGAGGAAGATTTTAAATATAATGTTCGGGTATGTTTATAGCCCAAGTGATCGATTCTCATAGATAGGACGATCAAGAATTTATCTAGCATTTAGTATGCTTCATTCGTTTAAATCCCAGGAGAGGATTGTATTTGGTGTGTGTTCGTTGTATGCCCAAGTAAGAGGCAAGAAACCACCAAAATATTTTAATGTAGTAGATTACTCTACAGACCTTCGTGGTTATTCCATATTCCTCATGTGAAAATAAAGATAGCTCCACCATGGAAGGTGTTGATTATTGTGCTTAATTTTGAAAGTTCGGGCAAGATAAAGGTTATATTGGAGGTGTTAGTTCCTCAAGATCCACTTTAGTATAAATAGTGCGTTAGTAACTAAGATCAATATCTGTATTGTGCTGCTAAATATTGCTAGTATTTGACAAGTAAATCAATGGAGAAAGTAATTAAAATTGCGTAATTTAAAACGCTTATTTACTGAAGGAATATTCAAATGCAATATTTAATTCTGGTTAGTAATTAAATAATACTCATATTTAAAATTATACGTATGAATAAAATTTGTATCATAACTTAAGTTAGCATTAAGTTAAATGTAAGATGGTAAGTGTAACTTCTGATAACTGGCCTATAATTAGAATAGGTTATCCCATTAAAGACCATAAATAAAGTAAATGTATTAGAAATAAATTTAATATTTTGCGTATTGCATATGATTGGATTAATCATTTAAAAAAAAAAAATAGTTAGTCAATAATTTTGAATAAAAGCTTCTACAAGGTTACCAAAATTTAATAAACAATGTATTGGTAATGAAATGTACTTTTAGTTAATCAATCCATATGATTGCATACAGGAGAAGTAGTAACCTCTAGTCCATAACCAAAAGAGTATACAGATTAATGTCAGTTATATTTTATATTTTTGTATTACTATGGGATTATTGAATAAATGTTCATATATTTTTTTTTGTGATAATAATAAATTATAGTCTTGTTAAAATTTGTTGTAGATTCATTTTTTTTTGTTTTTATATGCTAAATATAAGTGTTTGCACAATATTTGCAAAACCTTTTCTTGAGTCCGAAATCATTCCAAATTCTTAAAAACTTAATATACCAGATAAATAAAGTTAAGCAGATCGGAATATGTCATTATATTTTAGTTTAATGATAATTATTTATGGAGTTGAAAACTTAAGACTAAACATTCACCTTTGTGTAAAAAAAAAAAAAAAATGAATTTATTCCCAAACCATTAACTTTGGTTGCACATTATTCCATTCCCATTTAGTTAAATTGTCTAAGTAATAAATCTTAGTTATATTATTGTGTTGTCATGGATGATGGAAGGACACAAAAAGCACCCTTGTCTTTTTATTATTCTGACTGAGATTCTGAAAAAAAAAAGGGCTGTGTTATTCAAAATTATACGTCATTATTGAATAGAATTATCATCTCTTTAAATAATATAGCAGTTGATATGAGAGATGAAGACACATTGAATTTAAGTAAAATAAATGTTTCCTATAGCCGACCAGAATGCCAGTCATATGCGACAACACAATACTGCCGAGCATTTCCTTACATGAAACAAAGAACCCTGAGATTAATATTATTATAATTATTCTTTAAATTAATAAGTGATCAATTATTGTTGTTATTACAATCGTGGCATGGCTTAAGAGAATTGAATGTACAATTGTATTATATGAAAAGTATTTTAGATCATATTGGAAAATTAATGGATATGTTGCTTTATTTTGGTTGCCTTAACAACAACCTGAAAAATTAGTGTCATGGGTGAAAAGTGCAAATAAAAATAAACTAACTAATAAAAATACTGGGTTAGAAATGGCCGCCCAACTACAGGGGCCATCGATGGCTATAGCTGGCCACGAGGAATTTAGTAAACTTTTCTTGAAGTCAATATTAATATTGTTTGCACTTGAATGGATTAGTTATTCATTGATTAAAAATATTTGCCAATAATGAATTGTTTTAGCCATAAGATATTATGTGAATATCTATTATATGATCTAATCTTTTGCCACTGAAAAATAAATAATTAAGTTGTCAGTTTATGATGTTGTGGTCTGTAGGCAATTCCATAAAACACTGTAATGATTTTATCATTTATGATGATCTGTTTGTCTGGTCTTGTGATTGGCACTTATGCTATATTACATAATATCTAATGAGATTTATATGGACCAAGAAGCATGTGAAAAAAAAAAGAGCATATTTAGTAGTTAATGTTGGAGCTTTAGGGATATTAAATGTCAGAGCATAGTTTTTGGTGTAGATTGTTTTTGGTAGGAGAGGCATGGAGGCAGGATGTCTTGTCAATAATTTCTTATCGATAAATTTATTAATAGTTCATTGCTAATATTTCAGTACTGTTAAATACTAAAAGAGTTAGAATTTTAATATGAGTGAAAACAAAGATAATCATAGTATTTCTGAGGATTTGGGAGGATCCCAAGAGTTACAATCCCCTGATACACAGACTCCATATTTTAGTGTAGAATTAAAAGAGGAAGGGGAAGATTTGGATATAGCTAACCCAGAAGAAGCCACAATAATAAAGGGAAAACATGAAAATGAGCCAGATCAATTAATGAGAAATACATTGGAGGAATTCTTGAAAAAATTAGAAAAATCAAATAGTGAATTGAAAAGTCAGATACAAAACTCAAATAGTGAATTAAAAAGTGAATTAAAAAGTCAGATACAAAATTTAAATATTAAATTAGAGAATCAAATGCAGGAGATCAAAGAGACATCTCAAAATCAAGTACAGGAGATAAAGGACTTAAGGGAAGATTTGAGAAATCATGTAGAAGAATCAAAATTGGCCTCTGAAAAGCTGGAAATAAGAATAAGGAAAGAGATCGAAACAAATTCTGAAAGGGCAGAAAATATGATTGAGGCTATCCAGCAGGACTTTAAAAGTCAATATATTGTATTAAACAATGAAGTACAGGAAATAAGAAATTATCAAAAGGAAACAGTAGTATTTCAAAGAGAAGTTCAGGATAGAGTTGAATCTATTAAGGGAGAATTAGACAGTGCTAGAAGTGAAGTTAGTAATTTGAAAGAGGAAGTTAAAAATATAACTCTAGCACCTGACAATGTAGTGAAAGGATGTCAGAGCCAGATTACCAGATTAATAGCTAAACTAGAAACTCAAGAGTTAACCCAATGTGAGATTAATCAAAATCTAGAAAGTGAGCTAAGTCAAGTTATGGGAAGAGTAGAAAATTTTAATGATATAATAAAGAGTAATGCACAGCTATTACATAATAATCTCCAAGATGAAATAGGGGAATTAATGACTCAGTGTGAGAGTAAAGTCTATCAAAGGTTAGAAGATAAATTCGGGATAGATAAAGATGAAACTATTAACCAATTGGAACAACAGATTAAACACTTAAATGTAGGCCTAAAAGATAGTTCAAAGAGAATAGACTGTGAATGGCAGAACTATAAGTTAGAATTAGAGAGTCGAATGCAAGCTATAGACTATAATAGGGATAATTTTACAAAAAGTAAAAAAGTTGTTCAAAGTAAAGGTTTATCTGAAACTCAAGTAAAGGAAACAAATAATGGTCATAATAACCAAGTAATATCTGAGTTACATACGGTAATTAGTCCAGTAGAATCAATATACGATCCATTAAATGAGGCTAGAAGTAAAGTCATGCTAGAGCCAGAAAGTAATAGCTCCATGGCCTTAAAATTCTTAAAAATAAAATTTTTTAGAGGTGAATATCTGGAGAATCCACACGAGTATCTCCAGAATCTGGAGGAGTTATTCACCTTATGTCATTTATCTGAGATAGAAAAGATTGCTATTGCCGCTAACCATTTGTGTGCAGCATCTAAAGACTGGTGGCAATCATTATTTATTAAACCAGAAACATATGGAGACTTCAAATATCTTATGTTAGCCAGTTTTTGGGGGGAAGACCGCCAAGATAACCTGAGATATCAGATATCTCAGGAAAGATATCATGTAAATAAGGGTAGTTATACTCAGTTTTTCAGGAGTCAGGCCATCAAATTGAAAACCTTGACAGCTTATCCTTTATCTGAGACACAAATTGTGCGAATAATTCGCCATAATCTGCCGAGGCATATAGAGCAGATCTTGATTGCTGCTGACAGACATACCATAGAAGAGGTAGTAGAAATTTTAGATTCGTTAGAGACCAGCGATAGGAATATTGATAATAGAATTAGGGTAAATAGAGACACCCATCCGATGGTGAGTAATATCAATTTCGCAGATAGGTCACATATGGGAAGGAGGAAGTTAGTTAGAGAAAAAGGATATTATAGGATGAATCCCTATGGTAGACAGAATAGCCACCTCAGTAGGCCAACAGTTAAGAGTAGAATTCTGAATGAGAATCAGCCTTCTACTAGTGGTATCCCAACAATACCAAAGAAAAATATAAAAGGTAGTAAAAGTAGCGGGGCATTAAATTAAAAAGGACCTCGCAGGAACGTTCCTCACTTCGGGGCCCTATTTTTAAACATATGGGGAACAGCATGATGTGGATTATCAATAATATAGACCTTTCAACCGTCAAAAATTTATTCTTGTGATGTATGACGTTTTTACCAAATATGTCTCTGCTTACCCAGTTCCAAAAACAGATGCTAAAAATGTTATTAAGTGCTTGGAAACTTATCAAATTCCATTAATAGGAAAACCAGCTTCAATACTTACTGACCACGCTACTGCATTCATTTCTGGTACATGGAAAAAGTGGGGTAAGAAGCAAAATATTCAACATATCATGTGCTCGATTAGAAATCCCCAATCCAATCCAAGTGAAAGAATCATGCGTGAGATAAGTAGGTTGTTCCGAGTATATATGGAACGGGATCACAAACAGTGGGTCAATAAGTTGCCACAGGTGATTAATTATATAAATATAACTATTAATGAGTCTACTAGGATGTCTCCAATTCGGCTGCACTTTGGTAGACCTGAACCTTTACTAATCAAAACACCGTTACCCGTAATAGTGGAAAATATTAATGTGGAACATGACCAAGCACTGGCCAGAATTAACCTTAAAAAGATGGGTGATAAACGCACTCGTTATTCCAAAACCAGTCCACATCCTTTTAAAGTCCATGATTTTGTTTTAATTAGAACTCCCCATGTGAGTAATCTCCGGAAACATATGTTTAGAAAATTCATGTATCTTTATGAAGGCCCCTATGAAATTGTGAAACAAGTGGGTGAGAATGCCTTTTTGGTCTCAACCCCTGATGGAACAAGAGGTACCTATAATGCCCGAAGCTTACTACCATATCCCAAGCAAAATTAAATCCTTTAAACTGTATTTATTGACATAAGAAAGAAGTAGGATATAAACTTAGTAATACCATAAGAAGTGTTAAAAATGCATATATTATTTTATTTTTTATTTATTATAACGGTGGGAGAATTGTAACCTAGTGTTATTGACACTTGGTTTACTTGGCATTATTTCTGCAGGAAAACAATGCTATTCTTTAAAGAAATAAAAAGATAAAATAACAATAGTAATAATTGATTAATAAAGTATGCTATTCACTCACTTTGGCATGTTTTGGGTGAATAACTAATAGATTTAATAACTCAATGTCATTTTTAAAGAGAGAACATGAATAATTTAATTGAGATATTAATAATTAGAGCAAATTAATATGGTATAAAAGCTAAACAGTAATTGATTTTGGATGGGTAGAGGGGAGAGTGGATGAGTGTCTTATCATAAAGCACAATAACTTCTGGTAATTTCTTTTTGTAAAAAAAAAAAAAAAAAGAAAAAAATAATGTTTAAAGAATTATACATCACTGATTGTTAATTTAATGTATTTATTATTATTTTTTTTATATTGTCAAATTACTTTGTAATCCAGGTAAATAATACTGAAAACTATATGATTGTAATAAGTTTTTCCTTTCTTTTGTTTATGTTATAATCAAATGATTATTTTTCTGGAAGAGGTCGCTAAAGTAAAAAAAAAAAAACAACAAAACGAAACAACCAATTTCATAATCAAGATCTTTTTTTTTTTTGAAAAAAAGATAGTCTGCTTTTAGTTTTCAAGGAAGGAACAGTGCTGAAATTTGGTAACTCAATTTTTTCATTTTATTTTGCAGAAATAAATGTAATCAAAGTAAAATTTTAATAATATAATGTGTGGCTAAATTTTTTTGATAAGATATCCTGATTTTCTTTGCCATCTACCTATTTAAAGACCTTTTATACTTAAAAGTTTATTGTCTCACGCTAAAGTTCAAAAATGACAGATGTAACTAAAAGAGTCACGAAAAATTATATTATATCTAAATTAAGGAAAAGAAGCGATTTCCAAGAAAAGATTAATTATTTATTAACTTTATGTCATTTATTGATATTTTCTTGGTATAGAAAGAAAAAAAAAAAAATAATTGAAAGAAATATTTTGAAACCAAGGAAAATCAACTAGAAACATTTTCGCGCTCTTTCTCAATATTGTCTGCCTTTACAAGTAATGTAGTTACATACGTTAAAATATGTTTTATTCACCAAGAATTGTCTGGAAATAATAATAATGATAAATAAGATTAAATTATGCACCTGTATATTTTTTAAAAAAAAAAAAATATATAAAAAAAAATATAAACTTTCTCAGAGTAAATATAGGAAAAGTTATATAGGGGCATTCTTACGGAGAAGTTACCGTTAAAAAAAATTTATAATTCCTAAAGTATGAACAAAACCAAATATCTTAGTGACTTAATGATAAAAATAAATGATATATTATATTATACATCAGTTGGAATTATTAAAACTTCCTGTACATGTAAATTGACTGCAGTTATTATCATAATAATCTCGGAAAAATTGCGCATTTCCGTCCATAAGTAAGCTAGCTAATATGAATTGTACGTATCGTCAATAAAAAAAAAAAAAGAATTGTGTATGTTTATCGTCTATCGTCAACTGTTCGTTATGTTAGAATATGTATATTTTATTTTCTATGGATCCCAAAATTGTAGCAGTTTAATTCAAGTAAGAATTAATCTTCAATTCTGCTATATTTTTCTTTACCTAATTTATTAAACGCACAAAATAAGAGAAAACTTTTATTTAAAGGAAATAATACCATGCGTTTATTGTTTTTAAACTTGCTTCGTGAAATACGACTGGATAAAGCTCTTCACCTGGACCAATTGCTCAACAGAAAAACATTTTCTAATGAGAGAATATGCACTTGTTAATTAATGATTGTTTAAAACTAAGTTATAAATGATATGTATTTTTTTGTTATATCACATAGGTTAAAGTCTGTATGGTCAAGGGATATTTAATAGCCTTGTAATGACAAAGGTATGTTTTAATATAATTATTATAGGTTAAGTTGATATTTAACACGAAAGAAAAAAATCTATAAAATATGTTTTAATTATTACATACAATTGTAGGTAGAAATTTTGTATGTTAGATACGTAAAAGAAAAATATTTAGATATTTAAGGGGTAAAATAAATATTGAAAATTATCAGAAGTAACTAAAAAAAAAAAAAATGCTATAACAAAATATTTCTTGTTAAAGTTTTGAAACGAATTTATACTGTATTAATTGAGGAATTTATTCCTAATTATTCTTAAATAACACATCCACTTTATTTAGTTTAAGATAGTATGCTACCAACTATTTTTGAATGTTCCTTTATTAAAATTAAAATTATTATACTTTTATTCTATGATGTCCATTGATTTCAGATGTTGATCAAAGTATACACGGTAACATAAGTTTATTATAATCAGTGTATTTACTTATCCTGCCCAGATATAGCATTGGTATATGCTTAATATTCGCATAGGTAATAATTATAATGTATTTATTTTGTGGGATGAAAAATGATCTCCCCAAAAGCTTTGTTTTCCATGAGAGGAAGATTTTAAATATAATGTTCGGGTATGTTTATAGCCCAAGTGATCGATTCTCATAGATAGGACGATCAAGAATTTATCTAGCATTTAGTATGCTTCATTCGTTTAAATCCCAGGAGAGGATTGTATTTGGTGTGTGTTCGTTGTATGCCCAAGTAAGAGGCAAGAAACCACCAAAATATTTTAATGTAGTAGATTACTCTACAGACCTTCGTGGTTATTCCATATTCCTCATGTGAAAATAAAGATAGCTCCACCATGGAAGGTGTTGATTATTGTGCTTAATTTTGAAAGTTCGGGCAAGATAAAGGTTATATTGGAGGTGTTAGTTCCTCAAGATCCACTTTAGTATAAATAGTGCGTTAGTAACTAAGATCAATATCTGTATTGTGCTGCTAAATATTGCTAGTATTTGACAAGTAAATCAATGGAGAAAGTAATTAAAATTGCGTAATTTAAAACGCTTATTTACTGAAGGAATATTCAAATGCAATATTTAATTCTGGTTAGTAATTAAATAATACTCATATTTAAAATTATACGTATGAATAAAATTTGTATCATAACTTAAGTTAGCATTAAGTTAAATGTAAGATGGTAAGTGTAACTTCTGATAACTGGCCTATAATTAGAATAGGTTATCCCATTAAAGACCATAAATAAAGTAAATGTATTAGAAATAAATTTAATATTTTGCGTATTGCATATGATTGGATTAATCATTTAAAAAAAAAAAAATAGTTAGTCAATAATTTTGAATAAAAGCTTCTACAAGGTTACCAAAATTTAATAAACAATGTATTGGTAATGAAATGTACTTTTAGTTAATCAATCCATATGATTGCATACAGGAGAAGTAGTAACCTCTAGTCCATAACCAAAAGAGTATACAGATTAATGTCAGTTATATTTTATATTTTTGTATTACTATGGGATTATTGAATAAATGTTCATATATTTTTTTTTGTGATAATAATAAATTATAGTCTTGTTAAAATTTGTTGTAGATTCATTTTTTTTTTGTTTTTATATGCTAAATATAAGTGTTTGCACAATATTTGCAAAACCTTTTCTTGAGTCCGAAATCATTCCAAATTCTTAAAAACTTAATATACCAGATAAATAAAGTTAAGCAGATCGGAATATGTCATTATATTTTAGTTTAATGATAATTATTTATGGAGTTGAAAACTTAAGACTAAACATTCACCTTTGTGTAAAAAAAAAAAAAATGAATTTATTCCCAAACCATTAACTTTGGTTGCACATTATTCCATTCCCATTTAGTTAAATTGTCTAAGTAATAAATCTTAGTTATATTATTGTGTTGTCATGGATGATGGAAGGACACAAAAAGCACCCTTGTCTTTTTATTATTCTGACTGAGATTCTGAAAAAAAAAAAAGGGCTGTGTTATTCAAAATTATACGTCATTATTGAATAGAATTATCATCTCTTTAAATAATATAGCAGTTGATATGAGAGATGAAGACACATTGAATTTAAGTAAAATAAATGTTTCCTATAGCCGACCAGAATGCCAGTCATATGCGACAACACAATACTGCCGAGCATTTCCTTACATGAAACAAAGAACCCTGAGATTAATATTATTATAATTATTCTTTAAATTAATAAGTGATCAATTATTGTTGTTATTACAATCGTGGCATGGCTTAAGAGAATTGAATGTACAATTGTATTATATGAAAAGTATTTTAGATCATATTGGAAAATTAATGGATATGTTGCTTTATTTTGGTTGCCTTAACAACAACCTGAAAAATTAGTGTCATGGGTGAAAAGTGCAAATAAACTAATAAACTTATTGGGTTAGAATATATATATTACTATTTACCTGATTCTTTAGCTGTTAGCATCACTATTCTTAAAGGGTTTTCTCCGCAGCCATGTGAGCTATATTGAGTGTGTACAGATTTTATAAGAATAATGAATAAAGTAGAGCTTATTAAGAACAAAAACTTGATGTCCATTATCTGTAAAATAAAAGAAGGGAAAATAAAATATTCATAAAATTATTTTAAATATAACTTTACAAAAATTAATATATACATATATTTTCTAAACAGTACTAATTACTTATTTGTAATGACAAGATTAATTCTCAATATCACTATTGTGATAGATAATTAACATCTCCTCTAGTTATCTCTCTCTTTCTTATTCTCTCTCTCTCTTTACTTTGAATTCAGCTTTTTTAAATCAAATTCAGGTTTTCATAAATCAAGAACATGTTTTTTATTTCAAATTTAGGGTTTTTTTAATTTTTAAATAAAGATTTTTGCAAATCAAATTTAAAGTTTTGCAAATCAAATTCAGGTATTTCAAATAAAATCAGTTTTTTTTATAAGAAAATCAAATTCAGTGTTTTGTAAACTTTATTAAAAAAACACAGTAACACAATTATAACAAATTTTAACAAATATAGGATTGAAACAACTTACGTATACAAAACAAAATAGTCTTCTAATAATTCACTTCAAAAATCAAACCTAAGGGTTTCTTTGATTCTTTTTGAATCTTTGCTTAGCAATTTCATGAAGACATCCTTTAATATTAAAGGTAGTTGGGTTTTAAAATGAATTATGAGAATACTATTATGTTATATATATATATATATATATATATATATATATATATATATATATATATATATATATATATATATATATATATATATATATATATATATATATATATATATATATATATATATATATATATTCTAACCTTGTAATTCTGCATCTTCACTTCTGGATAGTATATGGTATAAAAATAAACTGATTCTATCGCAGTTAATAATTAATAACTGAAATATTCAGTACTAAAATTAAAATATTTCACTAGCTCATTTTTAATATTCGAATAAGGTTCAATTTATAAAAAATATATTAAATTAATATTTAATATTTTCATGAGACTTGAAGTGAAAATACAGGTGACAAGATAGATTATATTGAGCCAATATCCTACAGGATACTACCTCAATGGCATAAGAACACTATCCCCCCCTTTATTACTATTTCAAATAACAAACTCATAGTATTCTTACGACTTTAATAACTTCTACTCACTAAGACTAAACTAATAATTAAATCTTAATCTTCTATTTAATAATAATCTAGCTCAATAAAATAATCTCAGGTTCATAAAATTTATTCTAAGTTAATTTTAAAATACGGTAGTAAAACATGAGAAGGGATTTTATGTCATAATCTACTACACTTAAACTAATAATAATAAATAACAATAATAATATTCTTCATGTAATGATATAATAAATACGTGGTAGCATTTTAATAATCTGACAAACAAAATATGTGTGGCAACTGATAGCATATAATTTAATATAATATTGTGATAACTGATTCATGACCAATAAACAATGTAAGATTATGATTGTTTAATTATAATTAATACCAATAAAATATTTAAATTCTTAAATAATTCTCTGTTTACCTTTTGTGCAAAATTATATATTATGCATATATCGTGTTTTCATGCAGCAATGTGGAGAAATAAATAACTCTGACACAATTTTTTTTTTTAATAACAAAATTTAACAATGTTTATTATTAACAATAAATAACTAAACAATTTATTTGCATTATTTACAGTGGATATCCTTAACCCTTTTTATTTTACAGTTTGATCTACCTGGTTATAAAAAAATAATTTATATTTCAATTATATTTTATTTAGATTTAGGACAAAAAATGTTACTATTTGGTTTCTCCTTATGGTTAACTTCTTACAAATAAATTTATCTACTTTATTAACAACAGCATTTTATCTCTAATATTATTAAACTATCTTATTTTAGAAAATTCATATTTAGAAAAACATTCTATAGAAAACAAAATTTTATAATGAGTATGGATTTCTCAAAATATTAAAAAAAATTCATCTTGCAAAGTCAAAGATGTTACACAAACTATTATCCAAAATTCAATACTAGATTTTAGTATTTATCACACAATGTTTACTAATCATAATATACCCTTCTTTAAGCCCTACTTTAGTATGATATAAGTTTAATCATTAATAGATTTCTGTTAATTAATAAACAAGAATATACTATGCACATTGTTTACATAATCTACTTTGTACTATTGTATTTTAAAATAAAATATGCAATACTTATTTTTCTCTTAAAAAATAATACTAAAGCATTTAAAATTATTATCACCTTTAAAAAAATATATTTGTTTAGATACCCTATTTTAAAAATTTTAAATTTCATTTCCGAAATAAAATTCACAATATATTTTATGATTCTTTTCTTTCCCTAGGATACTTTGGATCTTCAATTCTAAGTTATAATATTCTGCTCCTTATAAGCAAGTAAACTAATCTTATACAAAAAAACAATAGCACAACCTTAGTTCTAAATTATTTATCATTTCTCTTAAAATATCTTACTAAA
Organism: Epiperipatus broadwayi; assembly: GCA_028023455.1. Lineage (NCBI taxonomy): Eukaryota > Metazoa > Onychophora > Udeonychophora > Euonychophora > Peripatidae > Epiperipatus > Epiperipatus broadwayi. The sequence goes on from JAQFVV010013095.1 coordinate 142,449, forward strand.
CGATTCAGTTACATGAAATAAAGATAGCGAAAACAGATGCATAGGATTAAGGAAGAAAGCTAGAGTATTAGGTAAAAGTTCACTATAACGGTCTATGGTTGTTTGCCCTCTATTGTTTAAAATTTAAACTAAATTGTTTGAGAATCTGACATGTATGTTATTATATTACAAATAAATTAAAATTTAATCAAATATAAAAGATAATAATAATAATAAAAAAACCTTTTGAATGTTGGATTAATTACACAACATTATTTAAAATAATTACTTTTAATTTCTTTGAAAGTTAAGATTTTAAACTGTCTACAACTTAAGAATTTCAAATAAAAAAGTATATGCTAGTGTCTTACAATTACATGAAAATTTATTCAAATGTAAAAGATAATAAAAAAAACATTTACCTTTTTAAATATAATTACGTCCTTCCTATACAGACTAGGAAGTTGGAGAAAAAAGCGGTAATGCTGTATCTACTTCAGAGGGCAATTCGTGCAGGTACGATGAAAACAAAGCTCTGCTAATGCCACATTGGAATTTCAGCTTACGCTTTGCTCTCATCCACATGTTTTCAATATTCTGGCTGTGTTTGTCTCGGTCTTCGGGATCCACGAAGTTTTCCTGATGGATGACAAACGAATTCAAATACACACCATTGTTGAGACTGCTGATGTTATTGTACGCAGCCCAGCCATCTGAAATAATGTGCGTACCTGGTAAAATGACCCGCTGTATCAGGCCCTCCAGTGTATCAGCCATCCGGTTTGCCACTTCTATCAAGAAGCACTTTCTTGATGCTCTCTCTATGACGCCAAACACCTGTCCACATAGCCCCCCTGTGATATTTTCGGTGGAAATAGTAGGTTTCATCTATTTCGACGATTAATGGCTCCCCATTGTCATCAAATCCACGCATATTCCATTCTTCTGCCAGAATAGCAGCAACGCTTAAAATTTCACTATCAGGTACTAAGCATGTAGCAGACATCTTTTGTAACTATAAAACTGTACACGTATGCGTGTAATTCGCGCCGTTAAACACATAAGGTGTCTTTTTTTTTTGCAACATGTGCTATAAATGTAGTTATTTTAAATTGTTAAGTTGTAGACAGTGTACGCACATTATTTCAGATGTTTGGGCTGCGTACAATAACATCAGCAGTCTCCAACTTCCTAGTCTGTATAGGATGTAATTATATTTAAAAAGGTAAATGTTTTTTTAATTAATATCGTGTAATTAATTCAACATTCAAAAGGTTTTTTTTTATTATTATTATCTTTTACATTTGATTAAATTTTAATTTATTTGTAATATAATAACATACACGTCAGATTCTCAAGCAATTTAGTTTAAATTTTAAACAATAGAGGGCAAACAACCATAGACCGTTATAGTGAACTTTTACCAAGTATTATTCTTAACATATCTCAAAATCATGGTACAGTGCGAAGAGGTAGGACATTTATCTGCCTAATATCCTCTAGTATAGGGGCGATGTTAAAGCTATTTCTTCAGCTTTATTAAAACATCATATATTTAAAGAAATATAAATACTGTCCAATAAAATATGTATCAGTCATAGGGCTATGTTAACTATGCTGATATTCACACAAAACTAAATATTATTCCAGTCCTTATAACATCCTATATTTTAAAAATACATCATCTTGGTTTCCTTTTCACTATAGTACTTCCAAACCATTATCTCAATATTATTTCTTAAGATTTTTCTACATCTTACATCGATAAAATAACTATCTGCATTTACAAAGCAATAAATAAAATTCATTAATAGTTAACAATCTTACTATCCCATAAGAAAAGTCTGCTTACTTCATTGCTCTGTATGTTTAATCATATACGATTTACTTAGACAATATTTGAATATCCCATATCATAAAAAACTTTAAAAGAATCACATAATTATTTGTTATGTTGGATTATATTACTAATAAAAAAAATCAAAAAATTGTCGTATGCATATTTCCAAATCAATCCTATCTCATAATGTTTTTTAAAATGTTGTATGAAATGCGTTACATATAATTTTAAAAACTTTTACACTTCATTCTTCCAATTTATGGATGATTTAAATAAAACAAAATATACATTATAAAATTATTACTAGTTATTATTATTACCAATAACCTTTATCTAGTCATCGTGTTCAGTAGGCTTTGTTTGTCCACTTGAGCATTGCAGATATAAAATTCACACTCATTCACTTTATATTAAAATATTTTTTAGCTAAATTATTAGATTGTTATATTATAAGATTTTAATATTAACAAATTAATGTTTTTATGTTTTTCCTAATCTTATATAAAATTTTAGATTTAAATTAGGTCAACAAAATAAAAATAAAAATAAAAACTATAGTTACATATTTTCTTGACGATAGTTCGGATAAGTCCAAAATGTTTATTATTTTCTCTAGAGTTTTTTAAAATGTTCTCCAAGCGCATTAAAGTTTAAATAAAATAATTATTAACCCATTTAGTAACATTTTAGAAAATAATCCTTGTTTTCATTTTTAGGACGATAATATTAATTAATCCCTTGAAGCTTCTTAATCTTCTCTACCAATATTCTCTGCGTATTCCGATGCATCAATCCATTTAATTTAACTTTTAAAAAATATTCGATAAACTTTTAAGTACTATTGGGATTTCCATGGATCCATTTTTTCATTCATCTATGTGTTCACTTTTATCTCTGTTTCTTTCCTGATACATTAAAACTTTCACTTGGTATTTTTATACATCTCTTTTAAAATAAAAAACGTAAAATACTTTTGAACACATTTTTTTTTTCAAGTACATTTTTAATAATTCAAAGAACGTATATTTTAATACAAAACGCTTCTGTAACATATTTTCTCGGGCTCTTTCTTTAATTTTGCACTCTAAATATTTTTTTTTAAAAAATGTTACCTTTAGAAAGGATATAACATTTTATTCCTTTGAATATCATACTATATACAATAATTTAGGAAATATATAATTATCTTATTACCATTTAAAAATATATCTTGTATAAACTTATGCATAATAATGCGTTTCCAATTTTTTCATTAAATTCCATATAATGTCCGAGTTGTGGTTTTTATGTACCAAAACAGTTCTTCGGTTATGCATAAATAAAGCTATATCAATAAATATTCAAATATTTATTCAGCATTACATTTTCTATCCATTTTATTTTGTAGTATATCCATTTTTTATTGCGTAACTTAGGTTAAACTTTTAGATAAAATATGACTGGCAAATACTTTAAAATTAGAAAATTATATTAAAACAAAATTATTCAAATATTTTTAGTTTATACTTTTTTTTGTAAAAATATATTTTTAAAAATTATCAATTAGGTTTTTGTAGATAAAGTTATAAGAAAGTACTAAAAAAATTGACTAAAATAAAAGATTTTAAAAATACTATCTTTTGATAGTTATAATTTTACCTCTCTCCGGTTTCAATACATTTTTTATTATCCCCCTCTAACTTAGTTACAATGATATTTATCGTCTGCAAGAATACTTATTTCTTATTGGTCAATTCTTTCCCGCTTGAAAACAAATTTACAGATTTTCAATTTGTAGTAGAATTATATTTTGAAAATAAAATGATGACGTAATGAACCTAAACACTACTTAAAATATTACTTTTAAATAAATTATTATTTTATTAAGACTAATTAAACCTTTAAAATAACATTTAATAACTTATTCCATTTATCTATTCAATTTATCTATTTTTATTTAAATAATATATATAT
>JAQFVV010013095.1:146720-206720 GCA_028023455.1 Epiperipatus broadwayi
ACTATTTAAAACATTACATACGATAGTTAACTTAATGTTTAATACTATTTACTTTTATGATAGGCAATAATTCCGTCCAATTCTATAATATAACTTTTAAAATATTTTAAACTTTGTTATTATTTCAAACAAGTGTGTGTGTAATAGTATACATTAAAAAGCCATGTGATTACAACTTTGACAGACGTTTTTCTATATATTTCTCTGTCTAGATTAATAAAATTGATACACTTATTATATAATATAATTATAAAAAAATTTGGAAGAACAATTTAGAAAATATAGAATTAGATATAATTTTCACCATCACAAAGTTTATTTTAAAAATATACTATATTAATTTTTGCTTATTATATATGATTATAAATTTAAACATAGCATTTATTAAATAATATGTTTTACACTATTAAAATCGGATTTTTAAATATACTTTTAATTATTTATAGCTGTGTTATTTAATATGGCCAGCTTTTACAACCATATGCAACAATATTTTAAGCTTTACATATCTATTTTTAAATGATTTTATAGACTACATATTTTCTTTAGCTTCAAATTGTACTTTAAAGATATAATTGACTTAATATAATTAATGTATTAAAAGAACAAATTCTAAATTTAAATTTTTTTAGTAATTGACTGTTATAAACTATTACTGGCCTATAGAAAAAGGCACATAACCTCCTCCTTCGAACAAAAATTTTAAATTAAACATCCATCTTATCATTTACTCTATTCATTGACACTTATTATCTTTATCACTTGCTATAACCAAATTCTATCTTGTACTACTGAAATATAAAAAAAATATACTGTTTTTAACACAAACTTATAAAATATTTGGACATTACACTTAGAATCTTAACTAGTAATACTAAAAAAAAATTTCTACACTTCTGATGGGTATGGGATTAGACTCCTAGCGTTGTACGTCCCTTTTTCACCATCTGGTGTAGTCACCATGAAAGTATTTTCTCCTACTTTGCTAAAAATCTTATATGGACCCTCATATAACTCAAAAAACTTCTTAAATTGATTTCTTTGAAGGTTGCTAACATATAAAATCTTTATATTTGTTCTGTAAAAATAAAAAATAAGGCTATAACTTTATATATTTTTTAAATATACGTCTTCTCTAGAACTTATTTGTCTTAATCATTAGATATTTTCTTTTCTAAATCTTAATTCTCTTTCTACTTCCTTAAGTCTCACTTTAACTTTTCCTATCTTCTTTCCTTTATTAAGATCATTCTTAAGAAAATCTAAATTTCTCGTGCTTTAGACATTTAAGTCTTACTTTTATCTTGCTTATATCTCTATTCTGATTAAATTTTTCTCTTATAAATTCACTATTAGGTATCAAGTTTCTAATTCCTTGAAACCATATTTCTTTAGAAATATCAAATTGTAAACGAATATTTCTATCATTAACACTACATTTAGATATCACATCTTGCATTTTAGTTTTAAATTTATTACTACTTTTATCAATAATTTTTGGTAACTCATATTCCAACAACTTTAAATACTTTTGCTCTGAAGAGTTTGACTTTATTTCTGTAAATTTACCAAATCTTTTATCATCAATATAATATTTTTTAAAACTATTAAGTTGATCTATAGTTTTTTCACCAACTACTCTTTCATAGGATTTACTCACTCCTATCATTTCATTAGTCAATTTAAAATATTCTTTGGAATTTTTTAATATTCTTCTGTATATTTCATTCCTACTATTAACTATTTCAATAGATTTTTTATGAATATCATTTTCTTTATAAATCATTTCATTATCTATAATAGTTTTTCAACAAATAACTTGATTTCTTCACTAGCGAATTTAATATAAGACTCATCTTTTTAAATTCGTCACCTGCTATCTTAACAAATGATATATCATGATATTTATCTTTAACTCCTAATTTAACAGAATCTATGTCTTTGCTGTCAAATTACTGCATAAGTTAATATCCTTATTAACTATCTCAATGAAATGTGGATTTTCCTTATTTACCATCTCTACAATTTCTTCGTCATCTACGACATTTTCACTAACTAAATTAATAGATTCTTGATTCTTTTCCAAATCTGTACTAATTATTTCAACAGATTTACTACTTATTTCATGAGATACTTTCTTACTTACTATCTTTCCTTCCAAGTTTTGTATCCCTAAATCTTTTAATTTTCCCATTACTTCTTTTTGAACTTCCTCTTTGATACTTATTTTAGTCTGAACTACCTCTTCCTTAATAATTCTAATTTCTTCATTAATATGATTTATATTACTCTTTACTTCATAGATTTCATTCTTTACACTTAAATTATAACTCTCTATTTTCTGATCTAACATACTATTATTTAGTTGACGTCGGACAATAGATTCTTCTATTTGAGTTTTAAAATTTTTTACTGCTCTTTCTGAAAATTCAGAAAATTTTCTCTTCAACAACTTTTGATTTCTGTCTTCTATTTGCATTATTTCTTCCTTTAAAGAATCAACAACCTTTTCATTGTTATCAAATTTTAAATCCAAATTATTAAATTTATCTTGTACTTCCACCTTAAAATCTTCTACCGTTTTACAGGTTTCATTAAGTTTTTGATTCATACTTTCTACACAAGCTCTGATTTCACTACTATTTTTATCCACATTTTCACTAAGAGCTTCTAATCTTATATTCGTTTTATTTAGGTTTTCATTAAGATACTCAATATTTTTACTCATATTTTCATTAAGAACATCAAATTTTATATTACTATCTTCTCTAATTTTATTCATATTTTCATTAAGAATATTAAAATTTATATTACTATCTTCTCTCATTTTATTTATATTTTCTCTGAGAGATTCACTAAATTTATTCATATTTTCATTAAGAATATTAAATTTTATATTACTATCTTCTCTATTTTTTGTATTATCTTCTTTCATCTCCTTCATCATCAATAATAGTTGAGATATTTGGGAGTTCTCTTCCTCCTTTTTAGGCACTATTATCTTTTCTTCCACTGTTTTAACTTCCATAACCTCTTCTTTTATCTTTCTATCTATAATTTGGACACTATCTACAACTGTTTCCATTTCAATTAAGTTTTCTATTTCTCGTTTCTCCTCACAACTTTCATCGACAATAAACTCAGATATTTCACTCTCTACATTATTATCTTGATTATTCTTTTTTTTTTTTTTACAAATATGCTTTTTCAAAATTCAATATTTAAACAATGTATTACTATTAATGTTTCAGAAAATAGTTCCTTACCAGTTTTCTTTTATCCCCATCTAACCATCACCCACAATAAACTATAGATAATACCTCCTTTACACTTTCTACAATCTAATCCTAAATAACAATAACGATTAACATTATGGATATCACAACATTATTTCCCACATGCATGATTCACAGATATTTTGCACATATTAAAGCATTTTCAAAACATATTTTTAATATTTCAATAATTGACATGGTCATAGTGAATACTAAATAATTGTTAGCCACATATGCATATTTTAAAATTTATTTGCCAATTGTTTTACAACAATATAGTACTATTTTTAAGCAATTAGATTATCTACCACATAAAATTGCAATATTTTCAGTAATAAGCACTTAATTCACTATAATAATCAAATCCTAAATAATTACTTCTATAATAAAATATTAAATTACCTATTTTCTGTGAGATATACTATCAATAATCTCTAAAGTTACGTGAACAAATTCCAATACTAACTATTGTATTATATTTTTTTAAGTACTTTCCTAATATATCTCTTAGCCTAAATGTTTGGGTATCACAATCTGAACTATCGATTGTATTCCCAACTACACATCGTGCAGTCACATTGGACGAGCAAAATCCAACCTTCTGTTGGTTGAATCTGATGCCCTTACTAACACATCTCGAGCCCCTAAAGTTGGTGCGCCATAATCTAACCTTGCAATTCTGCATCCTCTCTTCCAGATAATGTATGGTATAAAAATAAACGGATTCTATCGCAGTTAATAATTAATAACTGAAATATTCAGTGCTAAAATTAAAATATTTCACTAGCTCATTTTTAATATTCGAATAAGGTTCAATTTATAAAAAATATATTAAATATATATTTAATATTTTCATGAGACTTGAAGTGAAAATACAGGTGACAAGATAGATTACATTGAGCCAATATCCTACAGGATACTACCTCAATGGCATAAGAACACTATCCCCCCTTTATTACTATTTCAAATAACAAACTCATAGTATTCTTACGACTTTAATAACTTCGACTCGCTAAGACTAAACTAATAATTAAATCTTAATCTTCTATTTAATAATAATCTAGCTCAATAAAATAATATCAGGTTCATAAAATTTATTCTAAGTTAATTTTAAAATACGGAAGTAAAACATGAGAAGGGATTTTATGTCATAATCTACTACACTTAAACTAATAATAATAAATAACAATAATAATATTCTTCATGTAATGATATAATAAATACGTGGTAGCATTTTAATAATCTGACAAACAAAATATGTGTGGCAACTGATAGCATATAATTTAATATAATATTGTGATAACTGATTCATGACCAATAAACAATGTAAGATTATGATTGTTTAATTATAATTGATACCAATAAAATATTTAAATTCTTAAATAATTCTCTGTTTACCTTTTGTGCAAAATTATATATTATGCATATATCGTGTTTTCATGCAGCAATGTGGAGAAATAAATAACTCTGACACAATTTTTTTTTTTTTTAATAACAAAATTTAACAAAGTTTATTATTAACAATAAATAACTAAACAATTTATTTACATTATTTACAGTGGATATCCTTAACCCTTTTTATTTTACAGTTTGATCTACCTGGTTATAAAAAAAATAATTTATATTTCAATTATATTTTATTTAGATTTAGGACAAAAAAATGTTACTATTTGGTTTCTCCTTATGGTAAACTTCTTACAAATAAATTCATCTACTTTATTAACAACAGCATTTTATCTCTAATATTATTAAACTATCATATTTTAGAAAATTCATATTTAGAAAAACATTCTATAGAAAACAAAATTTTATAATGAGTATGGATTTCTCAAAATATTAAAAAAAAATTCATCTTGCAAAGTCAAAGATGTTACACAAACTATTATCCAAAATTCAATACTAGATTTTAGTATTTATCACACAATGTTTACTAATCATAATATACCCTTCTTTAAGCCCTACTTTAGTATGATATAAGTTTAATCATAAATAGATTTCTGTTAATTAATAAACAAGAATATACTATGCACATTGTTTACATAATCTACTTTGTACTATTGTATTTTAAAATAAAATATGCAATACTTATTTTTCTCTTAAAAAAATAATACTAAAGCATTTAAAATTATTATCACCTTTAAAAAAATATCTTTGTTTAGATACCCTATTTTAAAAATTTTATATTCCTTTTCCGAAATAGAATTCAAAATATATTTTATGATTCTTTTCTTTCCCTAGGATACTTTGGATCTTCAATTCTAAGTTATAATATTCTGCTCCTTATAAGCAACTAAACTAATCTTATACAAAAAACGATAGCACAACCTTAGTTTTAAATTATTTATCATTTCTCTTAAAATATCTTACTAAACGATTTAGTTACATGAAATAAAGATAGCGAAAACAGATGCATAGGATTAAAGAAGAAAGCTAGAGTATTATTCTTAACATATCTCAAAATCATGGTACAGTGCGAAGACGTAGGACATTTATCTGCCTACTATCCTCTAGTATAGGGGCGATGTTAAAGCTATTTCTTCAGCTTTATTAAAACATCAAATATTTAAAGAAATATAAACACTGTCCAATAAAATATGTATCAGTCATAGGGCTATGTTAACTATGCTGATATTCACACAAAACTAAATAGTAATCCATTCCTTATAACATCCTATATTTTAAAAATACATCATCTTGGTTTTCTGTTCACTATAGTACTTCCAAGCCACTATCTCAATAGTTATTTCTTAAGATTTTTCTACATCTTACATCGATAAAATAACTATCTGCATTTACAAAACAATAAATAAAATTCATTAATAGTTAACAATCTTACTATCCCATAAGAAAAGTCTGCTTACTTCATTGCTCTGTATGTTTAATCATATACGATATACTTAGACAATATTTGAATATCCCATATCATAAAAAACTTTAAAAGAATCACATAATTATTTGTTATGTTGGATTATATTACTAATAAAAAAAATCAAAAAATTGTCGTATGCATATTTCCAAATCAATCCTATCTCATAATGTTTTTTTAAAATGTTGTATGAAATGCATTACATATGATTTTAAAAACTTTTACACTTCATTCTTCCAATTTATGGATGATCTAAATAAAACAAAATATACATTATAAAATTATTACTAGTTATTATTATTACCAATAACCTTTATCTAGTCATCATGTTCAGTAGGCTTCCTTTGTCCACTTGAGCATTGCAGATATAAAATTCACACTCATACACTTTATATTAAAATATTTTTTAGCTAAATTATTAGATTGTTATACTATAAGATTTTAATATTAACAAATTAATGTTTTTATGTTTTTCCTAATCTTATATAAAATTTTAGATTTAAATTAGGTCAACAAAATAAATAAAAATAAAAACTATAGTTACATATTTTCTTGACGATAGTTCTGATAAGTCCAAAATGCTTATTATTTTCTCTAGAGTTTTTTAAAATGTTCTCCAAGTGCGTTAAAGTTTAAATAAAATAATTATTAACCCATTTAGTAACATTTTAGAAAATAATCCTTGTTTTCATTTTTAGGACGATAATATTAATTAATCCCTTGAAGCTTCTTAATCTTCTCTACCAATATTCTCTGCGTATTCCGATGCATCAATCCATTTAATATAACTTTTAAAAAATATTCGATAAACTTTTAAGTACTATTGGTATTTCCATGGATCCATTTTTTCATTCATCTATGTGTTCACTTTTATCTCTGTTTCTTTCCTGATACATTAAAACTTTCACTTGGTATTTTTATACATCTCTTTTAAAATAAAAAACTTAAAATACTTTTGAACAAATTTTTTTTTTCAAGTACATTTTTAATAATTCGAAGAACGTATATTTTAATACAAAATGCTTCTGTAACATATTTCCCTGGGCTCTTTCTTTAATTTTGCACTCTAAATATTTTTTTTTAAAAAATGTTACCTTTAGAAAGGATATAACATTTTATTCCTTTGAATATCATACTATATAAAATAATTTAGGCAATATATAATTATCTTATTACCATTTAAAAATATATCTTGTATAAACTTATGCATAATAATGTGTTTCCAATTTTTTCATTAAATTCCATATAATGTCCGAGCTGTGGTTTTTATGTACCAAAACATTTCTTCGGTTATGCATAATTAAGCTGTATCAATAAATATTCAAATATTTTTTCAGCATTACATTTTCTATCCATTTTATTTTGTAGTATATCCATTTTTTATTGCGTAGCTTAGGTTAAACTTTTAGATAAAATATGACTGGTAAGTACTTTAAAATTAGAAAATCATATTAAAACGAAATTATTCAAATATTTTTAGTTTATACTTTCTTTTGTAAAAATATATTTTTAAAATTATCAATTAGTTTTTTGCAGATAAAGTTATAAAAAAGTACTAAAAAAAATTGAATAAAATAAAAGATTTTAAAAATACTATCTTTTGATAGTTATAATTTTATCTCTCTCCGGTTTCAATACATTTTTTATTCTCCCCCTCTAACTTAGTTACAACGATATTTATCGTCTGCAAGAATACTTATTTCTTATTGGTCAATTCTTTCTCGCTTGCAAACAAATTTACAGATTTTCAATTTATAGTAGAATTATATTTTGAAAATAAAATGATGACGTAATGAACCTAAACACTACTTAAAATATTACTTTTAAATAAATTATTATTTTATTAAGACTAATTAAACCTTTAAAATAACATTTAATAACTTATTCCAATTATCTATTCAATTTATCTATTTTTATTTAAATAAAATATTTAATTTTTTTTTTATTATGAATGTATTCGTCTTTATTACATTACTATTTAAAACATTACATACGATAGTTAACTTAGTGTTTAATACTATTTACTTTTATGATAGGCAATAATTCCATCCAATTTTATAATATAACTTTTAAAATATTTTAAACTTTGTTCTTATTTCAAACAAGCGTGTGTGTAATAGTATACATTAAAAAACCACGTGATTACAACTTTGACAGACGTTTTTATATCTATTTCTCAGTCTAGATTAATAAAATTGATACACTTTATATATAATATAATTATAAAAAAATTTGGAAGAACAATTTAGAAAATATAGAATTAGGTATAATTTTCACCATCACAAAGTTTATTTTAAAGATATACTATATTAATTTTTGCTTATTAAATATGATTATAAATTTAAACATAGCATTTATTAAATAATATGTTTTACACTATTAAAATCGGATTTTTAAATATACTTTTAATTATTTATAGCTGTGTTATTTAATATGGCCAGCTTTTACAACCATATGCAACAATATTTTAAGCTTTACATAACTATTTTTAAATGATTTTATAGACTATGTATTCTCTTTAGCTTCAAATTGTACTTTAAAGATATAATTGACTTAATATAATTAATGTATTAAAAGAACAAATTCTAAATTTAAAATTTTTTAGTAATTGACTGTTATAAACTATTACTGGCCTATAGAACCTAAACACTACTTAAAATATTACTTTTAAATAAATTATTATTTTATTAAGACTAATTAAACCTTTAAAATAACATTTAATAACTTATTCCAATTATCTATTCAATTTATCTATTTTTATTTAAATAAAATATTTAATTTTTTTTTATTATGAATGTATTCGTCTTTATTACATTACTATTTAAAACATTACATACGATAGTTAACTTAGTGTTTAATACTATTTACTTTTATGATAGGCAATAATTCCATCCAATTTTATAATATAACTTTTAAAATATTTTAAACTTTGTTCTTATTTCAAACAAGCGTGTGTGTAATAGTATACATTAAAAAACCACGTGATTACAACTTTGACAGACGTTTTTATATCTATTTCTCAGTATAGATTAATAAAATTGATACACTTATTATATAATATAATTATAAAAAAATTTGGAAGAACAATTTAGAAAATATAGAATTAGGTATAATTTTCACCATCACAAAGTTTATTTTAAAAATATACTATATTAATTTTTGCTTATTAAATATGATTATAAATTTAAACATAGCATTTATTAAATAATATGTTTTACACTATTAAAATCGGATTTTTAAATATACTTTTAATTATTTATAGCTGTGTTATTTAATATGGCCAGCTTTTACAACCATATGCAACAATATTTTAAGCTTTACATAACTATTTTTAAATGATTTTATAGACTATGTATTCTCTTTAGCTTCAAATTGTACTTTAAAGATATAATTGACTTAATATAATTAATGTATTAAAAGAACAAATTCTAAATTTAAAATTTTTTAGTAATTGACTGTTATAAACTATTACTGGCCTATAGAAAAGGGCACAATATATATATATATATATATATATATATATATATATATATATATATATATATATATATATATATATATATATATATATATATATATATATATATATATATATATATATAAATAAAACACATATTAAAAAAAAATAAATAATTTATCTATAATTCTTTCCCCTATTCACCTCATTCTCTAAAACAAAAAAAATGGGGAATTAATTGAAATCATTTTAGAAAAGATATTTTATTTTTTTTTAATATTGTGTAAAATATATTTTTTTTATTATTATTAAAATATTTAAAAAATACAGACATTTAATAGTTGTATTTATATATATATATATATATATATATATATATATATATATATATATATAATCGTTCATGAAAGAAAAACATAAAATTAAACATTGAAGAGTTTATTGCAGTTTGTTTTAGAAAAGGATAAGAATCAAATAGTTTTCTAGCGTTAGTTTTGAAATAAAAAAGCTACAATCAATTAATCAGAAGGGGAGAGGGGTGTTTCGTTAGAGAAATTAAACTAAGGGTTATAAAAGGAAGTAAAGAGTTTTTATTAGTATTCATAAAAATATAATTTAAAAAGTTTAAACATACAAATCACTTTTCATTCAAGTTTAATTAAAGAAAAAATAATGTTAAAACTAAATAGTAAATTGTATTAAATATATATGTGCATATATATGTGTGATTTGTAAATAAATAAAATGTATGCGAAATAAAAGAAGATTATCATTAAAACACGGCAATGGCTATTAATAAAATAAAACAACACGTTTTATTTCATGGCTATTACTAATTAAGCAATCTTCCAAAACATGTTTATCAAATGATTATCACTGGAATTTGACAACAGATCTTTGTAGGAGATATTAGAAAGACAACAAGGGACTGGTATAAATAGACCTTTTTTTATCAGACAGTAGTCAGTTCACAAGTTAGTTGAGTGAGTGCAGTTCACAAATTAATTGGGTGAGTGCAGTTCACAAATTAATTGAATCAGTTGAGTTAATTATACCCAGAAACAAAATGCAGTGCTGAGAAGATTTTGGGAATTCACACCTCTCCACATCCTAAAAAGTCCGATGAGAACAGCAAGATCTGCCCGTGAAATAATGTCAATGTAACAACTTAGAAAATCTCCATCAGTATCTAATTGTCTCCAATAGTAATAATCATGAATAATAAAGAAACTCATCAAGGAAATGTCCCAGTTGGCTGGAAGCATTCATTCTGGAAGAAACAACAAACAAGAAGAAAACAAAGTGTTAAATCTACGTTCAAAATCCTAGGTAAAACATTTGCTTATTTTCGTTTATACTGTAATAGTCATTGCATTTCATTAATTCATGCGAATCCTCCAAGAGTCTAATTATATGAACTTGATATCATACATAAATGAACTATTGATATGTGTGTTTAAATTTCAAATGCTATGTAATACTTTATTATTATTATTATTATTATTATTATTATTATTATTATTATTATTATTATTATTATTATTATTATTATTATTATTATTATTATTATTATTATTATTATTATTATTATTATTATTATTATTATTATTATTATTATGTGTGTGCATGAGTTAATATGTACGTGATCCTTATATCAATATTATTGGTTAAATTAGATAAATACCAGTGTTCGGTTATGAAAATATACAAGAATATTTAAACTAGTTTAGAAATGTTAATTTAAAAATATGTATGTGTTTTTATTAGAATTATAAAATGTTTAAATTTAGTAAATAAATGTTAGTTAATAAATTGTCTTTAAAATTAAACTTTATTTGTCGGTCAATTCTTTTTATCAATTCCCTTTTATCAATTCTTTTTATCAATCTCCTTTTATAAATTCCTTTTACAATTCTTTTATCAATTCTTTTAACCACTAATGAAGTATAATCTATTAGTGATTACAAACAGCTGAGCTAGTCATGGATTTAAGCATTGAGTTAGTGGCCACTGTTCAAAGTGGGTGTCTATTCTTTTAGTATTCTTTTAGAATAAACAGCTGGCGCTCATGTTTATACACAAACAAAAAAGTGCTTTGGATTTGGTGTTGAAATCAACAGCCGAGAAGTAGCTATGTCCTGGAAATGTAACACTAGTTATATACTTGATAGCTATCGTTTGGGTATACATATTCTCCGAGTATGTTCTTCTCTGCCTAAGAGACCGGAACAGCACCCAACATGGGGCGAACTTGTTATAAATGACAGTTAATTAAATACTTTGTTCTTGTTGAAAATAAAAATCTAAAAAGTTAAATTACGTATGTAAAAGTGCTTTAATTTAAAAAAAAAAGAATTGACTGAAAACTTTTTTTTTCGAAATGAGAAGAGATTTTGACATATATGCTATCAAATCAGAGTCAATTAGATGTTATGGGCAGAGTTAAAGCATTAAGATCAGGTAGTGAAAAGGATTAAAATGGTGGAGTTAGTGTGAGTTTCCATCTTAGTAAGAAAAATAAATAAATAATTCGATTTTGCAAAATATAATTTAAAAAATACAAACTAATAGCATAACTATGAATAAAGAAATGGATCCGAAAGAAAGCCCAATATATTTTAAAAATCCCCAGTTAGTAGAAAAGGAGAAAGAAGAAGTATCTGAGACTTGAATGATGATGAAAATGATGATGAATATGATGGAAGAAATGTGTCAAGAATTTAAACAAAGTCAACAAGAATTGTGTCAGAAATTTGAACAAAGTCAGTTACAACTCAAAGCAGAATTCAAGGCAGAAATTAGTGAGGTTAAAACAAAAATTAAAGAACTCAGAGCAGAAGTAAGAGAAATAAGATGTGAGATAACGGCAAAGGTAGAGAAGAACCAAGAAGTTATAGAGTTAGATTTAATTAAAGAAAGTCAGGAAGTTGAGGTCACGAAAGAGGTAGAAATTGAATTAGAATCAGATAGCATTGTGATAAATAAAGTAGACACAAATGTAGATCAAGAAATAGAAGAAAAACATAAGTTCAAGGTAGTAGATAGTGTAGAAAAGTTTTTACAAAAATTTAAAAAGGTTAAACTAAACATTCGCATTCGCTGTAGACGTAGATTTAAAACAAAGAGGAAGTGTAGGAAAAAAATATTCACGATTAGGAAAAATATGGAGATCGCTAAAGCTTAAAAGATTTCTAATTTACAAAGCAGAAAATAGAATGGAAAGAGAAAGAGATAAAATAGATTTTAATCAAGAAATAGAAGTGAGAATATGGAGTATGATTTATATTATAAAATTAGTAGAAAGAAAGAAGGAACCGCCTGACATAGTTTAAAAGTTAGTAATCGGGCGGAATAGTAATGGAAATATGAGTCTAATATAATTATTTTGACGTAGGTGAAAAGCCTGAATTAGAATTTCACTATTTAAAATGATGGATTGTTTTGTCAAATAATAATAATGGAGGCTTCACAAAATAAAAGATTTTTTTTCTCCACGCACATATTAATTAAGGAAATGTTCGTAAATAAACAGTTCAAATAAATAAAAATCAATAAAATCAAGTTAAATAAATGGGTCAAATTAAGGATTTAGAAATAATGTTTGTAGAATTAAATAAATGAATAAAATAATGGAAATACATAAAATAAAAACAAGTTAAATAAATAAGTATAATATATCTGTAGAAAATAAATAAAATATTTGTAGTGAAATAAAATAGTTTTTTGAATATACGCATATTAAAATAAAAGTTTGTTTTGAATACCGTAAGTTAAGAAAAGGATGTAAATAAATTGTTTAAAAAATCAAGATAAAAAAAAATCTCTAGTAAAATAATAATGAATGAATCATAATAAAGCAAAATAGTTTTTTTTCTGAGTACACACACATTAATATATAAGTTAAAGTAATGGGGTAAAGTAATATTGTAATATAAATAAATATGTAAATTGATTTCCATGATAGTTTAAAGATAATATTATAAGATTAGTGTAAAACTAAATATTTAAATAACGTTTATAATGAATTTAAAAATAATATAAATGAAAGTCAATCTAAGTTGTATTAGGAGTGTATAAGGGTTTGAATCTAAAGAGATATGGTAGTATTGAAATAAGTTAGATATGGATTAAGTTTAAAGCTCTCGACTGGATAGGTTCTAGTAACCGCAATGGATTGGCCGGGATCATTCCTCTTTTAAAAAAGCACACTGGCAACAACCAGAGTAAGTCATAAGTCACTTTTCAGGGGAGAATCCCCATATCCTGTACCTCATTTTCCAAAGCATAAGTCAGAAATGGACAGTTGAAAATTTTCTTCCATTGCAGCTGCTTAGTCAAAGTCCGATCAAAAGAATCGGCAATCATTTTCCAAAGCATAATTCGGAAATGGACAGTTGAAATTCCTGCCATTTGCAGCCACCTTTTCTTAGTCAAAGTCCAATCAAGAGAATCGGCAACAAAGCTTCATTTATAAATATCCCTGTACCACAAATTTTGTTTGTCCTCGTGGTCATTATCCAGGACAAACATTGTAAGCAATGTTACCAGCATAGAAAGAAGAAAAGCATAATTGGAGATTGCCCTTAGTATGGAAATAAAAAGATATAAAAAAGGCAAACTTAGAAGGAATAATAAATTAATATTTAATGTTGTCAGAGATAAAATGGTCAACAATGACACATTTTACTCTCAAACAGGAGGGGCAGTGTAATGTACCTATATTGATATAGGCACATATAATTTTATCTAAAATTATATTATTAAAATAATCGTTCATAAAAGAAAAACATAAAATTAAACATTTAATAGTTTATTGCAGTTGTTTTAGAAAAGGATAAGAATCAAATAGTTTTCTAGTGTTAGTTTTGAAATAAAGAAGCTACAGTCAATTAATCAGAAGGGGAGAGGGGTGTTTCATTAGAGAAATTAAACTAAGGGTTATAAAAGGAAGTAAAGAATTTTTATTAGTATTCGTAAAAATATAATTTAAAAAGAACTTACAAATCTCTTTTCATTCAAGTTTAATCAAAGAAAAAATAATGTTAAAACTAAATAGTAAATTGTATTAAAAATATATGTGTGTGTATATGTGCAATTTGTAAATAAATAAAACGTATGCAAAATAAAAGAAGATTATCATTAAAAACACGGCAATGGCTATTAATAAACTAAAACATCATGTTTTATTGCATGGCTATTACTAATTAAGCAATCTTCCAAAACACATTTATCAAATGATTATCACTGGAATTTGACAACAGATCTTTGCCGGAGATATTAGAAAGACAACAAGGCACAGGTATAAATAGACCTTTTTTATCGGACAGTAGTCAGTTCACAAGTTAGTTGAGTGAGTGCAGTTCACAAATTAATTGAATCAGTTGAGTTAATTATACCCAGAAACAAAATGCAATGCTGAGAAGTTTTTGGAACTTTATGCCTCTCCACAGCCTAAAAAGTCTGATGAAAACAGCAAGATCTGCCCGTGAAATAATGTCAATGTAACAACTTAGAAAATCTCTGTCAGTATCTAATTGTCTCCAATAGTAATAATCGTGAATAATAAGGAAACTCATCAAGAAAATATTCCAGCCGGCTGGAAGCATTCATACTGGAACCATTCATACTGGAAGAAACAACAAACAAGAAGAAAACAAAGTGTTAAATCTACGTTCAAAATCCTAGGTAAAACATTTGCTTATTTTCATTTATACTGTAATAGCCATTGCATTTCATTGATTCGTGCAAATGCTCCAAGAGTCTAATTATATGAACTCGATATCATACATAAATGAACTATTGATATGTGTGTTTAAATTTCAAATGCTATGTAATACTTTATTATTATTATGTGTGTGCATGAGTTAATATGTGTGTGATCCTTATATCAATATTATTGATTAAATTAGATAAATACCAGTGTTCCGTTATGAAAATATACAAGAATATTTAAACTAGTTTAGAAATGTTAATTTAAAAATATGTGTGTGTTTTTATTAGAATTATAAAATGTTTAAATTTAGTAAATAAATGTTAGTTAATAAATTGTCTTTAAAATTAAACTTTATTTGTCGATCAATTCTTTTTATCAATTCCCTTTTATCAATTCTTTTTATCAATCTCCTTTTATATATTCCTTTTACAATTCTTTTATCAATTCTTTTAACCACTAATGAAGTATAATCTATTAGTGATTACAAACAGCTGAGCTAATCGTGGATTTAGGCGTTGAGTTAGTGGCCACTGTTCAAAGTGCATTGTGTATTCTTTTAGAATAAACAGCTGGCGCCCGTGTTTATACACAAACAAAAAAGTGCTTTGGATTTGGTGTTGAACTCAACAGCCGAAAAGAAGCTATGTCCTGGAAATGTAACACAAGTTATATACTTTATAGCTATCGTTTGGGCATACATACTCTCCGAGTATGTTCGTCTCTGCCTAAGAGACTGGTGTTTCAATGTACATATTCGAAATTGGTTCAATATATATATATATATATGTGTGTGTGTTGTTTGTATCCAGTTGAACGAAACATTTGTCATAAAAAAATTTTAGCAAAATTTTGTTTTTTGGCTAGTATTTTAATGTTATATGACTTTAAATATATATATATTGAGCCATTACAATTTAGTCAGTAGCTAAATTTGTAGTAATGTGCATGAAAGAAAATGTAAAACAAAAATCATCATCACATTTTTATATAGTAAATGAAGCTGTAGTGCATCCAAGTTTAAACCTACAAGATCAAGTTTTAAAAGCTTAAGACAGAGAGAGAGAGTGGAACAACAGTTATATTCTTTATTTCTTTGTGTGTTGATAAAAAACTCAAAAAGAAGAGTAATAACACATAAATGGAAAATATGTGTGTAAACTGTTTAATTATCATTGTATATTTCATATATTAAACTCTCTTCTTAACTAACCTGCATTTACTAAATTCTAATATTTTATTCTATTTCTATTTTATTACTATCTGTTTCTATTTTTGTTTTTCTATGGTTGTAATATTATGATTTCAAAATGATTATAATTGGGGATCGGAAGGTTAAAAATTTAATTTTAAATATTATGGTCATAATTTCTAAAAAACATTTAGATTATTGTAATAGGCCAGCTTTATATATGAGTTGAATAAGTGTGTGTGTGTACTTTACATACATAAATGTACATTTTATTACATATTGAAAAAGAAAGGGAAGATCTATTAAATTATATATGTTTTATTTTTTTAAACAATTTTGTTTTATACAAGTTGGTTTTCTGTTAAAAGCTCAGAGAGTTGTGACAGATACATGAGAAAAAAAAAGAATTAAGACAATTTTTACTTTAAAACAGGATTAGTCTGAAAAATCAAGGTAGTGTGTTTTTTAAATATGTTTCCAGAGAAAGTCACGCTATCATTCTAATTGGGTGAGTTGACTCAAAAGTCAAGTATAAAAACTGTCTGGAAAAAAAGCAGTAGAAAAGATTTTAAAAAACTGAAACTAAGGCAGACCAACATTTTAATTCTGCTAGATAACCTTTTTTTTAATCATTTTTTTTAAGATCAAGTTTTTAAATATTAAAAATATAAAGATGTCGGGCTAAAAAAATATATATATACTCTCATCTGGAGAATTCCAGGACCTGCCAGAACCAGCAGGTCATATAAAGAAAAAAAAAGGAAATGTCTTGTCTGAAATTATAATATTCTACACCTGCTTACTGACTGAGAGAAATAAGACGTTTTTAAATAGAAAAAAGAAAGCATTCACCTGCATTTGAAGGCAATCAAAAGAAAAATAATTAATCTACAGATAAATGTTAAATCATCGAGTTCAATTAATTCCAGTAATTGAGTTTGAACCCAATAAAAATTATAAATGTGAAAACAATTGCTGTACTTCATCCACTAACAGAATCATGCTAGACAGGAAGAAGAAAAGTTAATATAATGATTTCTAAATTGTCCACTAAAGCAAATAACCTCAATAAAATCATCATCATCAAATAATTATACACCTCAAGAAAGAGATTGTTCCAAAGTAAAACGGAAAAGGTAGCTGCAAAATATAGACATTAAACAAGATAAATTTGACTCATTGGAAGTCGCTACAAAGAATAGAACTGGGAATCTATTTTTTTATATATTTTCTTTATAATATCAGAAACTTGGTAAAATTTTAGCAACAGAGTGGTATATTTTTGTTTAAAGAACTTTTAAAACAACCAAGATCAATTGAAAACAAAAATTTCTTAATAACGATAAACATAAGCTTCATTAATGATTTTATATGTACTAAAATTATGATTGTCTATTAACCTAAAGTTATAAAATATTATTAAGATATAACATATTTTATTATTATTATTTTGTTTTAAATAATATTTTTGTTATTATGGGATAAAACACGCACATACATAATAATATAATACTTGTTGCATATATGTAATTGGGTGAGAATGTAAAATAATAGTTAGAAATATTAGATTTTTGTGTTAAGTTAAAGTATAGAATTTCAGAGGGTAGGAGGAGGGGGAGAAAAATAATTTAAAGCTTGTTCTGGAAATCTTGCTCTTTCACTTCTACTAACATTTTTTTTTATCATTCTGCTCTACATGTTGGATTATAAATATGTGTGCCAATGAGTGAAATTAATCTGAAGATTGCAATATAAGCAATGATTATTGTTATTATTATTCATATAAATTTTCATGTTTATAAATTTTCATGTAGATATTAGTAATGCATTTATAAATGTTAATTTGTTTTATTAAACAAGGCATATATATTTCATCGAGAGTATTTTTATTAGGTGTGATCATTCATCATCAATGGTTGAAAATTAGTTATTTAAGATATGATTCCATGTGCTAAGATTAAGCAGTGATTATGAATTTATTTCTAAAAAATTAGGTTTTATGATTACGCTTGGTCTTAAAGCTGTGGTTGAAACCATTATCATTATCATTATCATCATCGTCATCATCATCATGTTTTAATTAATGAGATAGATAAATGCTTTAAGGCCATAAATAAATAGTAATTTCTTGGTATTTAGTTGACATGTGTGTATAATTGTCATAACCCCATCCCATCATCTATTCCATGCAAGGATGAGTGAATTGCCATCCTAAATTAATAATATACTCTGAGCTAGTAAAACATATAAAGTAAAGAAATGCATTTATTATGTTAAAATCTAAGAAATGATTTATGTCTAATAAAATTTATATACTCCACTTTAGTTTAAGTATGAATTATGTTTACATAAATATTAGTGCATACAGTGATATGGATCTAAAAGCAAAATTATCCATTTTATTAGAAACAAAGTACCAAAAAGGAATTCAAACCCGGTACATGTGAAAAAGTTATAAATATAACTTTGTCTAGCTCCAGCTAATCTAGTGTTGCTCTGATAGACCATATTCATTTGTTGTTCATGTAGATATGCACTTGAGAACCAACCAAGAGATAAGAGTGAGTAAAATCTACAGTTGGATATATTGAGAGATATTTGATTGAGTTACCAGTGTACTCACCCACTTGATCTTATTTCCTGAGTATATTATGTTCGTAATAATTTGTTTAATGGCTATACTCGGCAAGTTGCATAGATTATTCTTTTCTTTTTGGTATAAAACTTAAGTTACAATTCTTTTTGTTTATTAAGTTATAATATTTCAATATTTGAGATTTTAATAATATTTGGATTTTTGACAATACAACAATATTTTAATATATTTGTTCAGTAGCTTATAGCTACTATCCAGACATAAAATGGTAATATTTACATTTGAATCTTTTCTACCTTTATTTAAGTTACAATGGATGCCCAACTGGGGAATAATATGTTACTATATACTTGAGATAAGGAGGGGTGTGTAGAAGGATGGGAGATGTGTGGTTAAAAAAAGAGAATTTTTTTTTAGTATTTTTTCTTTTGTCTTACAAAATTGTTTTGGCCATACGGTCTTATTTTAGATTTGTGTATGATGATGTTTAATATTATTTAATTTTTCATTGATGATGATAAAATGGGTATAGCCATAAAACAACTTAGTTCTTTTTCTCTCAATTTTGAAAATATATGTATATCACAATTTAAGACAGAGGTGAAATAAATAATAGAATTTTTTTGGAACATTAAAATGATTTATTGCCAGATAGGATAGGCAAAGTAATAGAGATGAATTCAGGGATAGTATTCTCATGTGTGTCTGGAGAGTTCATTTTGTAAAAAGTCTATGATTTTGGAAGTTGGGTTGGATATCTGATCGTTGGAGTTTGGTTGGTTATATTGCAGTTTTGATGATGAGTGGAGAGTTTTGTCATTGCTTTGAGAATGCTGTGTATTCGTGTTATCCATGAATGATCAAACCCATTCACTGCTCCAACCCAGTTTATAAGTTATTCTTATTTTTCCATAAATCAGTTAACAGTAGTCCTGCCATGATATCAGTCTATAAGTCTCCAAGAGAAAAAGCATGGCATAGTTTTCCAACCTAGTTTATAAGTTTATGTTATCTTATTTTATCATGAAGCAGTTAACAGCAGTACTGCCATGATATCAGCCTATAAGCCTCCAAGACAGAGGGCAAGGCTTCATTTTCTGTAATCTATAGTAAGCAGAGCTCCTTGATGCTTGCCACATAAGACTCCAAGAAAGAGAGCAAGGCATAGTTTATCTATTTTAGCCCCTAAGACTTAAAATATTTCTTTTATTGCAACAGAGTTTGCAACATTCAATCAAGGGTTATGGTAGTTAATAGTGATCGAATTGAGATGATCTTCTGAGTGCTCGTGATGCATTGTGTGATTATAGTGTTGTGACTGAATTCTTTTATTTATCTCATGATTGTGAACTGCTAATCATTCTGTGGACTGTCAGTATCTGTCAGATCTCTAGGGAAATATATGGATATATAATTTGGGTTATTACAGACAGACATGCACTATATAGATTATTGTTGTGTAATTCATTAAATAAGAATATTAAATGATTTTTTTTTTGGTTTTGTATTTGTAATGCATAGTAAAGCCAGGTAAAAATGCAAATCAGTAGATCAGTCAGAAATAGGTGTCAGATAGGGAAGTGATGTATGTGTTTTTGGTGGTCAGGGAAGCATAGATGGAATATATATAGTTTTAAAAAAAATGAGTGAATTAAACAATACTACTGAGGAGGTTATGGAAGAGGAAGGTGATCCAATCCCAGGTATCTGTGATAGTTTTTATACTGAAGAAGAGGATAGGGAGATTGTGTTTAAAAAACAAAAAGGAAGAGAGGAAGTAGAGGAAGACACCTCTAACATTAATGGTCGTAATAAAGCCTCAAGTATAGAAATGGTAGCCAAGAATCCAGAAATTTGACAGGCTCAGAAAAATACCCCATCAGAGATTAAAATAATGATGAGCCAGATGCTTAAAAGTATGGAAAGCCTAAAAGAGGATACTAAGAGTTTAAAAGAAAGTAATAAAAATTTAGAACAAAGTGTAAAAGGCATAAAAGAAGATAATAAAAGTCTAAGAGAAGATAGTAAGCAGGGTATATAAAGTCTAGAACAAAAGATAGGTCAATCTGTGGAGAAAACTGTAGAAGATTTAAGGGTAAATCTAGATAACTCTATTGACAATAACAACCGAATGATAATAGCCTTGGAAACTAGGATTGAAAAATCAAATAGAGTGTAAGAATAGGTTTGCATCATTAGAGGATAGGATAGAAGGAGTGTGTAGATCTATGAAAGTGGCCAATCAGGAGGGCTGTCAAAGATTTCAGTCATTAAAGGCTCAAGTGGAGCAGTCTATCGAAAAAATAAGAAAGAAATTGAGTTAGTTAGGAATGAGGTCCATGGATTGGTCTCCCAATCCATATCAGAAGGCATAGAAAGAAATTTCAAAATAACTACTGCAGGAATTAATATCAGATTAGAGGAGGTGGTAGCCAAAGTGGACTCATATAAAGAAGCCACTTTGAGCCATGTAGATCAAACCCTCACTATGAAAAACAAGTTTAGTGGTTTAGAAAGAGAAATCTGAGAAGTTAAGAGAAGCATGGTAAGTGTGTACAAATGGACCAAAATCTTAAAAGAGAATTAGGGAAACAAATGGATAGCCTTAGGGAGGAGATAGTTAAAAGGGATAAATCAAGTTCTGTAAAAGTGGGATCCAGAAGGGATCAAAATGAATTGGGCATTATGTTGGAGAAGGTTGAGGAGAACCAGAAAGCAAATGTTGTGGAATACATGACCCCCAACATGGATGATCTCTATCAGAAAATAGGGAAATTAAAGAGATCATGTTGACATGGGGCTGCAGGATCAGTCAAACCTAAAATTAAAGGAAGAATGATGGTAGCATCAGTCCAGATGACTGTAGGGATAGATCAGAACATAGTAAGTCAGAGAAAATGATGCCCACTTTAGTTAAAATTTTGCAAGTTGAAAAATCAGTGATAGAACTGACCATACCAGTAAAAAGGAATATAGAGTAGGAGGGTCAATGACCTCAAATTTAATTAAAATTAAGGCCTTTAGTGGGGAGAGCAGGCAGAACCCCTTAGAGTATTTGTATACCTTGGAAGAACTCTTTTCTGTATGTAGGTTGAGTGAACAAAAAACGTTGGCCATTGCCTGCAATCATCTTTATGCCTATGTTAAGGAGTGGTGGTGGGCCCTATTTGATAAGCCCACTACCTTTGGGGATTTCCACTGTGCTATCTTAGCATGTTTTTGGAGTGAAGACAGGCAGGACCAGGTGCGCTACCAGATTACTCAGGAAAAGTATGGTGATATCAAGGGTATCTATACACAATTTTTCAAAGGGCAGGCAGTTAAGCTAAAAAGTGTGACTGCATTTCTCTTCTCCAAGTACCAAATCCTGAGAATACTCTGACACAATCTTCCCCGAAGCATTGAGCAGATGCTTATTGCTGCTGATTGCTTTAGTATAGAAGCAGCATCAGAAATCCTGGATGCTTTAGAGATCTCAGAACTGAATTCAGAGACTAGGCCCAAGGCACCAAGGACAGGCAAAATTTACAATGCCTTTAGTCTGAATCTAGGTGATCAGACACATGATACGAATTTTGGTAGTTATGGGTATAGGAATAATTATAGGACTAGGCCTTCTAATCAATCCTGGGAAAATTTTAGGGATAATGTCAGTAATAAAGTAATTCCCAGAGATAAGCAACCCTCTACCAGTGGAATTACCACCATGCTAAAAAAAGACAGAATGAAAAATGGAGATATTAAAAATGGACTGAATGTTAATGTGCAATTATATGCAGACAGCAATGTGATTTAAAAAATAGGAGAGAATGCTTTACGCTTGCTGCTCTAGATGGGAATAAGGGAACCTGTAATGTTAGGAGTTTTGTTCTTATATTTTAGCAGGATAGCTTGGCAAAGATCTCCAAATAAATCACCTTTAAGTTTTCTACTGAAAATGGGATTTGATAGGCATCTAGATGATGTTTACAAGTAGTTAAAAATTTTTTATTATTAGTGTGTTTATTATTATTAGTGTTATTTTATTGGTTATGATTTTTTGTATTACATCTAGTTAAAATAAAAGTGCTAATGATTTTATTAGAAGAGGGGGGATGTTGTGCCATTACAATTTAGTCAGTAGCTAAATATGTAGTAATGTGCATGAAAAAAAATGTAGAACATAAATCATCATCACATTTTTATATAGTAAATGAAGCTGTAGGGCATTAAAGTTTAAACCCTACAAGATCAAGTTTTAAAAACTTAAGACAGAAAGAGAGTGGGCCAACAGTTATATTCTTTATTTGATTGTGTGTTGATAGAAAACTCAAAAAGAGTAATACATACATTTAGATTTTTCAATATTTAATTTTTTGTTAAAAAGTAGAGTAATAACACTTATATAGAGGAAGTGTGTGTGTGTAAACTGTTTAATTATCATTGTATATTTAAAATATTAAACTCTCTTCAAAGCTAACCTACATTTACTAAATTCTAATATTTTATCCTATTTCTATTTTATTATTGTCTGTTTCTATTTTTGTTTTTCTATGATTGTAATGTGATTTCAAAATGATTATAATTTGGGATTGGAAGGTTAAAAATTTAATTTTAAATATTAAGGTCATAATTTCAAAAAAAAAAAAAAACATTTAGATTATTGTAATAGGCCAACTTTATAAATGAGTTGAATAAGTGTGTGTTTACATTACATACATAAATGTACATTTTATTACATATTGAAAAAGAAAGGGAAAATCTATTAAATTATATGTTTTATTTTTTTAAACAATTTTGTTTTTATAAAAGTTGGTTTTCTGTTAAAAGCTCAGAGAGTTGTGACTGATACATGAGAAAAAAAAGAATTAAGACAATTTTTACTTCAAAACAGGATTAGTCTGAAAAATCAAGGTAGTGTGATTTTTACATATGTTTCAGAGAAAGTCACACTATCACTCTAATTGGGTAAGTTGACTCAAAAATCAAGTATAAAAACTGTCTGGGAAAAATCAGTAGAAAAGATTTTTAAAAAATTGAAACTAAGGCAGACCAACATTTTAACTCTGCCAGATAACCTTTTTTTATCATTTTTTCTAAGATTAAGTTTTTGAATATTGAAAATATAAGGATGTCGGGCTAGGAAATATATATATATATATATATATATATATATTCTCATCTGGAGGATCCCAGGAACTGCCGGAATCAGCACATCATATAAAGAAAAAAAAAGAAAATGTATTGTCTGAAATTATAATATTCTACACCTTCTTACTGACTGAGAGAAATAAAATGTTTTTAAATAGAAAGAAGAAAGCATTCACCTGCATTTGAAGGCTAACAAATGAAAAATGATTAATCTACAGATAAATGTTAAATCATCGAGTTCAATTAAATCCAGTAACTGAGTTTGAACCCAAGAAAAATTATAAATGTGAAAATAACTGATGTACTTCATCCACTAACAGAATCGTGCTTGAGAGGAAGAGAAGAAAAGTTAATATAATGATTTCTAAAATGTCCACTAAAGCAAATAACCTCAATAGAATCATCATCATCAAATAATTATACACCTCAAGAAAAACATTGTTCCAAAGTAAAATGGAAATGGTAGCTGCAAAATATAGACATTAAACAAGATAAATTTGACTCATTGGAAGTCGATACAAAGAATAGAACTGGTAATATAATTTTTTTTTTTATATTTTCTTTATAGTATCAGAGACTTGGTAAAATTTTAGCAACAGATTGGTATATTTTTGTTTAAAGAACTTTTAAAACAACCAAGATCAATTGAAACCAAGAATTTCTTAATAACAATAAACATAAGCTTGATTAATGATTTTATATGTACTAAAATTATGATTGTCTATTAACCTAAAGTTATGAAATATTTTTAAGATGTAACATATTTTTATTATTATTATTATTATTATTATTATTATTATTATTATTATTATTATTATTATTATTATTATTATTATTATTATTATTATTATTATTATTATTATTATTATTATTATTATTATTATTATTATTATTATTATTATTATTATTATTATTATTATTATGATGATGATGATGATGATGATGATGATGATGATGATGTTTCAAAGCAAAACTTTATTGAGTCAAAAAAATTACAGAGTCATATATTGATTTTTTACAAATGAAAAACAAATTACAACTTTCAGTATATAAGTCTTTATCTTTTCTGCATACTTTTTTTTTCTTCTTGTTTTTAAATTTGGTCTTCTATTTAGTTCAGTTTATGCTAGCATTTTTTTTTAAAGTTGGAAAAAATGCTGATGTTGAAAATGTCATCATCTATCTTATTGGTCTTTATATTTCATAGACTGGATCTCTGTTTCAAGTGTGACCATGTGGCTGCAAATATATCTGGTTGAGCTAGGATGCTGTCTCTTTTTCTTAACAGTTCTAGTTTTATTGAATATGTTGCTGGGTGGCGTCGAGGGTTATTGGCAAGTGCAAAAGTGCATCTGGTGCACCAAAAGGCATAAAGGCTGTATGTTGCTATTATTATTATTATTATTATTATTATTATTATTATTATTATTATTATTATTATTATTATTATTATTATTATTATTATTATTATTATTATTATTATTATTATTATTATTATTATTATTATTATTATTATTATTATTATTATTATTATTATTATTATTATTATTATGTTTTAAATAATGTTTTTCTTATTTTGGGGATAAAACATGCACATACATAATAATGTAATACTTGTTGCATATATGTAATTGGGTGTGAATGTAAAATAATAGTTAGAAATATAAAAAGTATAGCATTTCAAAGAGTAGAAGGACGGGAAGAAAACTAATTTAAAACTTGTTCTGGAAATCTTGCTCTTTCACTTCTACTAACATTTTTTTATATCATTCTTCTCTACATGTTGGATTATAAATATGTGTGCCAATGAGTGAATATTTTTTAATGAAATATTTTTTTGTGGATGGAAAATTTTAACAAATCAGTTACCCAATTTAATACAATATACATTTGACAGAAAAGGGGGAAGAACTTAAAATTAATCTGAAGATTGCAATATAATCAATGATTATTGTTATTATTATTCATATAAATTTTCATGTTTATGAATTTTCATATAAGTATTAGTAATGTGTTAATAAATGTTAATGTGATTTATTAAAAAAGGTGTATATATTTCATTGAGAGTATTTTTTATTGTTTGTGATCATTCATCATCAATGGTTGAATATTAGTTATTTAAGATATGATTCCATGTGCTAAGATTAAGCAGTGATTATGAATTTATTTCTAAAAAATAGGTTTTATGAATAGAATTGGTCTTAAAGCTGTGGTTGAAACCATTATCATTATCATTATCTTCATCATCATCACCATCACATTTTAATTAATGAGATAGGTAAATGTTTAAAGGCCATAAATAAATAGTAATTTCATGGTATTTAGTTGACATTTGTGAATAATTGTAATAACCACCATTCCATCATCTATTTTATTCAAGGATGAGTGAATTGCCATCCTAAATTAATAATATAATCTGAACTAGGAAAATGTATAAAATATTGAAACACATTTATTATGTTAAAATCTAAGAAATAATTGCTGTCTAATGAAATTTATATACTCCACTTTAGTTTAAGGATGATTTATGTTTATCTGAATATTATTGCATACTGTGATATAGATCTAAAAGCAAAATCCTCCATTTTATTAGAAATAAATTATCAAAAAGGGATTCAAACCAGGTACATGTGAAAAAGTTATAAATATAACTTTGTCTAGGTCCAGCTAACCTAGTGGCACCCTGATAGACCATATTCACTTGTTTTTCACATAGATATGCACTTGATATCCAACCAAGAGATAAGAGTGAGTAAAATCTACAGTTGGATATATTGAGAGATATTTGATTGACTTGCCAGTATACTCACCCACTTGATGTTATTTCCTGAGTATATTATGTTCATAATAATTTGTTTAATGGCTATACTTAGCAAGTTGCATGGTTTATTTTTTTACTCATTGATATAAAACTTAAGTTAGAATTATTTTTCTTTTATTAAGTTAAGTTTTTGGATTTTTGATATTCTAATATATTTGGATCATTTGATATCCGTTATTATGTTTCAATATATATATATATATATATATATATATATATATATAATATATATAATATATATATATATATATATATATATATATATATATATATATATATATATATAATAAAAACACGTAAACATAATATGCTTTAAACTTTCCAATAGATCTTATATATAGAGAGTGATGTATTGTTTATAGTAAAATACTTATAATTATATCAGCATAAATCTCATAATTAATTTTCCCAGATGACCACTATGGTTTTTTTCAGAAGTGCATGATGGTACCACTATACTTTGCTTTTACATCACTTTATTGTTATGGTAATCATTAGTGCTATTTTGACAATTTTACATATAATTGATGGCAAAAACTGGAATTAAAATTATATTGCCTTATTAATTAAAAATAATTCTCAGGATGATAGTATTGTACAGATATATTTTCCAAAGAATCTGAAAGATGGCAAAACTTAGTGTACACTATATTATTGGTTTGTAGTTGTTAATTCTCTACTTATGTCAGCATTTGCAAAAGCTTAGGAGCATATTTTTATTCTTTTGTTCAATTTCAATAATGAATTCATATATGTTCTGCAGTTGTTTACATATTTATGATTTCCTTCAAATGTATTAGTTCAATAATTTTGACTAGAATAATGTGATTAGATTTGAATTTATTAGATATTATTTACTTTTTGTAAGAAGGCAAGTCAAGAGACATCAATAAAATATAACTTCAACCAGTAATTGCTGATAAAGAATGCTTTTTTTTAATAAATTTTGTTGCATTAAAGTGTATAAGAAGAAGTGTTATAAGCAATATATATAATTATATGAAGATATGCAAAGAAAGTGAAAGAGAAGAACAAAAGAATATACTTCTGATATTTAAATATCCTCAACAAAATTTCTTTGCACTATAACTAAGTTAACTAGTTCAATGCCAATTCTGCTGAAAATTTTTAAATAGAACCTAGCAACCCTTAAGAAAGTACTTATCCATGTTTCATTATTTCTTTTTGCAATTATACTTCTTTCTAATAATTAATTCCTATTTTAAAACATTATTACTTAAGATTTCTATTGATTTCAAATGTAAAAGTTAATATTTGACATTTTAAAAATATGAAAATATATATCTAAATAAAGTTCTCGCTGATTTACATATTTAAAAAGTTACAACAATGAATTTTATATTTGAATTTTATATTATTAAAAAGCATATATATATATATATATATATATATATATATATATCTTCCGATCTAATATATATATATATATATATATATATATATGGGATTAGTTATTGATTAAGAAAGAAAAAAAATCCTAAAAGTTAATATTATTTATTGTTATGCGATTTTAAAGAGTATTCTATTTACCATTTTTACCAAAGCTATTTCTTTTCAGCAAATGGTGACTACTTTATAACTGTTTCTGATTGCCAAAACTAACTTTCTGTGAGTTGTGTTTATAAAAAATATAATGTTTTCAAACATAATCCTATTAGTGATGTAGTTTTTTGTCTAAAAATGCATCTTTTACAAACGTATTGCATCATAATTCATTTGTAAACAAATTACAATATTTCTTTGTAAATTGCTAATTTTGCATCAAGCTAAAACACTTTGAAATACTCAGCCAATCAGAAATTTGCCCTATCCTTGATAACTTTATCATAACAACAGATGGTACTGTCAATCACATTAAATGCTACATATAATGCTGACATCTTATGGTTTTTAATATATATATATATATATATATATATATATCTGTAGCTACAGTGAAAAGGGAACTACAATCTATGGCACAATGTAATATAAGATTATAAATTGACTTAAAAATGTAGAAAGGAAAGCAATTGCAGTGCCATTATAATGTGTATAATGGCAAAAATGTATTTTATATTAAATCTACAATTGCCAAAATAGGTTTTTTTTTAATTTAATACCTATACAAATAATGAAATTAATGTGATAATTCGCTCAATAAAAAAAAATATTATTCATACATCTTAATACATATTTCAATTTATGATTTATTTTATATATTTAGAAAGTTAAAATAATTATTTTAAAATTAATTTTCATTTGTTAATATATTTCTAATAAAAAAATTGAAATTTTTGGAAATATAATATAAAAACAGGATAAATTTGTCAAATTAAAAGTTAAAAATTGAATCCAACTAATCTAGAACTTTTGAAAAATAATTGAGCAAATGAAATGTTAAAACCAATACAATATGTCAAGAGGCAATACTACAATTATGTTGAATATATATATATATATTATAACACTAATAGCAGTAATGTAAATGCTACATAATATTTTTTAAAATAACAAGTGGGTTTACTTACACACACAAACACACACACACATACATACCCACACACACTCTCTCACACACACGCACACACACGCGCACACACACACATATATATATATATATATATATATTGTACCCTTACTTCTTGATATGTAAAATAGTTTAAAATACAACTAGCTCAGTTACATTATTATGCTTAATTAAAATTTGCATATCTATCTTTAATATACTTTTATATTATCATATCTTAATTAAATTTATTATCAATCATCAAAATCAATATAGTTCTAGATTATATTAATTAAATAATTATATATTAAAATTATGAGACTGCGAAGTAAAGTTACAAAGTAATAAGTAGATTTACACTGAGTCAATATCTCCTAAGATACTGTCTCAATGGCATAAGAATACTACCACTACCTTATTATCTTACTACTACATCTATCATTCTTATACTTTTAAATGAAACAAATTATCTTTAATAATACTAAAATAAATACTAACCTTTTAACTTAAAATATAATTAAATAATCTCAGTTCTTCTAAGTTTTTTAAAATAATAATAACTCATTAAATAAGTATGATGTGGGATTTTATATCAAACTTAAATACACCTAACTTATTTTAATAATAATAAATAATACTAATCTTAGAGTGTAATTAAATCTCATCTATTTCTATGATATCATCAATCATTAAATGAATAAACAATCATATTATATCTTTTATTTCATATGTATCTTCATTTTAAAATAGATCAACATCTTATACTTAATCATCTGTCATTAAACAATACTGTATTCTTATAATGTGTATTATAATCATCTTATGACCATTGTAATATTTATGTTCATGTCAATCAATTCTTATAAAATGATAGTAAGCAAATATTGTATTCATTTTTTAAATAACAATAACAAATTCATTTTGTGCAAATATTATGTTTATTTCAAATCATCTGATGTCAAAATACTGTGGTAAAAATAATGAAACTCGACACACTTTTAAAACAAATTAACAAATTTATTTACAATAACTTCAAATAAAAAATTATTTACACTATTTACAGTTTAGAATTTAAGAAAATAAATAAAAATAAAATAAGAAATTACAAATACAAGAAGTTTATACTGTTACTAATTCATATCTTAACAAGCAATTATACATTCTTCAAATACTATACTAATAATATTATAGTATGTTTTCAAAAACTTAGATTTTAAAAATAAATTTAATAAACTTCCATTACAAATAATAATATATGTCAAAATTATTTATTAGCATGTGTAAACAATGAAGCTCTACTAATTAAATAGTACATTAATTAGTGTTACCATTTATAATGTATCATCATATATTTACTTTATTATTAATATTCTTAATAGCTTTATAAAATTAATGTATCTTTGTAATGTAAAACAAATAATTGACTGTAATTGTACTTTACTTAATGTAATACCTGTTATATGTTTATCAAATATGCATTACATATCTGTACTGTTCAAATACTATTATTTAAATCATTTATCAATTTCAAATTCAGAAACATTACCTTAGATAAATTCTATGATTCTTTTCTGTGTAAAAATCATTCTTTACTTAATTGTTATTTTAATCCTTTCTAATAATTTCTATCTATAAAACATATTCTACATTTATCTAAAATTTCCGAAAAACAAACATCAACTTTAAATAAAATATTCATCATCCAAATTACCTATACTACATCGTCTATACTTAATAAACTTCAATCAAAATATAGGCTTCTACTCATAACGTAACTTAACTTATCCAATAAAATAAAATATAAAAAAAATATAGACTTTTAAAATCCTTTTCTGACTTGCAAAAATAAAAATAATTACTTAGATAAATAATAAAAAAATCATTCTAATACTAAACATAAATAAAATATCAAAATTATTTATAAAAGAATCATATAATTATTTTTAAGCTTCTTACTAATGTTTATCATTTGATATTATAAATCAAAACTTATGCATATTTTAATAAAGTTTGTTGTCAATATAATGTATGTGTTTTCATAATATATTTATCCATTCATTCTACAACAACATAATATTCAGTTGATCTAAAGAAAAACATATTAAATTCATTAAAAATCATTATACAATATTTTTACCATAACAATAATAATTCCCAATTTCTATCCACATTCTTCGAATTTGAGCTTCATAAAATAAAAATCATTCACATTTTCACTCATAAACATTCATTAGAATATTCGTGTTATATTAATTATAAAAATAAATTGATGTAATTCATTATTATATTATTTTTAAGTTACTATTTAATAAATGTACCTAACCTACTTTTTAATAGTTTAATAATATTTTAAATTTTATTTAAATAAATAAAATAAAAATTTATATTACGATTCCAGCATGACTTTTGTTCTCCATAAAAGTTCTAACAAATATCCTACGTATAAAGTCAATAAAACACTATTTCCTGTTCCGTTGTATCACGTGTTTCTTGAAAGTTTATATAAAAATGATAACGTTCTTTTTTCAAAAAATAAGTTCCCAAAGAAAACAAAATAAAATTAAAAAAATAGTTTATAAGTTCTGTCTGAATCCAGTTCTTCATAGAATATTATTCAAAATTTATCATTTCTAAATTAATTTATAATTGTTGAATTATTCTCATTTAATTACTTCCATTAACTTAACTTGGCCTAATTTGGTTTGGCCTGGACGTCCACGTATTACTTGCGCATTTATAAACAACATATTCAGGTAAGAATTAATTTCTCCATCTATAACGTCCAGCGTTTTAGATTACTACAATATAATACTCTTATTATATTACGATTTTAAATAATCATCTTTATAATCTATTTGCCTTTTCAAATCGTCAATATTTAATCTTTTAAGCACAAAGACTTAACAAGGCAAGTATTTATTAAAATTACTACTTCTTATATCTTTACTTAAGATATACATTTTCTTTTTAAAATCTGCAAAAAATACTTTCTTTTATAGAAGTATTCATATTTCTTTTAAATATCTATTTATAATAGACAATAATAAT
Organism: Epiperipatus broadwayi; assembly: GCA_028023455.1. Classification (NCBI taxonomy): domain Eukaryota; kingdom Metazoa; phylum Onychophora; class Udeonychophora; order Euonychophora; family Peripatidae; genus Epiperipatus; species Epiperipatus broadwayi. The sequence goes on from JAQFVV010013095.1 coordinate 179,325, forward strand.
TTAAACTTTTTAAAACTATTTATAGTCCAAAATACTACTTTTCTCCATCTCTAGTTTTATGTACTAATCCACGTCTGTTATTTCTCTAGCATAAAGTTTCTGATATATTTCTCCGATATGGAGGTTTCCATGATTATTTGTACGTAAATTGAGCTTCAATATTGAGAAGACTAATAGGGAATTATTAAGTTTCTACTGCATACTTATCATTTAAAAATTATAAAATTATATACAATAACACTCTTATGATTTTTAAAACTGATTTTTAAGAGCGTTTATAAATTTACTTGGCTATTTTCTCAATAGCACGATTAACTTAGAAATTTAATTACAGAGAGCCCCCTTCAACAATTGAATCCAGCTTTTATACTGGAAGAGACTCCACATCTGATTGGTACATTTAAACAATCAGACTTTGCTTATTTACATATTTATCAACACACTATTAAAAATAAAATAATGACTTATTTAATATTTAATATTATTACATTTTTTTAAAATAATCTTTATCGTTTATTCAAATCTATCAAACATTTTTTAAAATATTCTTTCTCACTTGATTTAAATCTTAACTTTTATAAGATCATTTAAAATAAACTAAATCTTTTTAAACACGTTATATTTTTAAAGTAATATTTTTAAAAATCAAATTTAATATTTTACATTAATATCTTTATTTTTATCTCGTGATAACTCACGTATTATTTATAAATTTATAACATGATTTTTTAAAATAATTATGCAACTTTATTAGACAACTTCCATGCATGTGTGTGTAAATTTAACAAACATCTGTTCTTTTTACAATAAAAGAAATGCTTGCCATCGTAAAAATAACTTAACAATTGTTTTTTTAAAATAAATATTTATTTAAATAAATAAGATATTATAACAGATTTTAAAATAATTATTTGATATGATCAAAATCAAATATTAATCTCAATTTAAATACTTATAATTTAAAATATTTTTATTCACTTTTAACATATATTTTAAATTAAATAAATATCTTTGTCTAATTTTAACTTGTCTTTTAAATACTTTAGCTTTAAACATTTGTTATTAAATTTATTAATGCAGTATTACATCATAATCATCATCATTTTAAATATCTTCCCAATACCAACACAATTCACATATCAAATACTCATAGATTGCTTTAATTAAACTTATGGTAATATTACCACAAGCAAAGTCAACATCACACTTTTAAAATACTTCTTAAATTTAAAATTTTCTACTAAATTAGCACAAAACTTAAATGGTGACCCATACAAAAGGGCACAATATATACATACATATATATATATATTGATATATATTTAAATCAACCATATATACACACACACGCACACATAAATATATATATATGGTTGAGATAAAGAATATATGCAGTTAATAAATAAAATGGTATTTTGAGATTTTTCATTTAACTTAATCCAAATTATTTTGAAAGTAAAGTCTTGTAATTTTAATAGTAAAGTGTACTGTGATTTCATATAAAGCAAAAATAAAAATGAATTAATAACAATAATTTTATTATGAACAAAATAAGATTGAATGGAATAGAATTTTTTTTATGATATGTAAACAAAACAAAGCAAAACACTTTTTCTCTTTTTAGTAAAGAATATTAGAAAATATTTTTCCTGCTGTCCAAGATAACCATCAATATGGTAGGTCTTGAAAGTAACAAACAAAATCATCTATATTATGATTCACATGGTTGATAATGGGGCAGAAAAAAAGCAGGCAATCAACAGTCAACTTCATTCCAGTGAGGATTAATGAAGTTATTTTCCACAAAATATATATTAAAGCAGTGCACAATGTAAAGAAAAAGAATTTCTCTTTGCTACTAATTGTAATTACAATCTTATAACAGAAGCTCTAAACATGTTTTATTATATAAGGATATCTTTTAATATGAGAGGCTAGGCAAAAACAAATAGAATGTCAGTTGAAAATCCTACACATATCCACCCCAGTTCAATAAATGAAGTCGATGATGAGTTCTAATACCTACATTTATATTCTTCTAGAAATGGTAAGGATTGGTCTATGCAGATAAATTGCTGAAAATTTACATGTACTTGATACATACTCCACTCACATAAATATAATCTATGTGTATAATGTTTAAAAAAAGAGAAAGATATGATTCATGTATAGATATAAACAGACTAAGCTAATTGAAAAAAAACACATATGAACCCTAGGAAGAAGCATGCTAAAGACTGGTGAATTATAGGATATTAAATTTGCAATGTTTAAAATAAATTCACTATTGTTGCACCTCAACGAAGAAGCCAGTAGCAAAAATCAGTTTTGTCTAGAGGATATTCTGTAAATCTTGTTAAGAGCTTATTTGTGAGCTCTATATATAACATTCAATATTGTATAAGAACATCCCATATCTTATCTGTGAATTATGATTATAAATTAAAATTAAAAGTAAGTTAAAATATGGGTTGTATTTTACTATATATAATGAGCATGCTAATAGCTCTTAACAAGCTTTTCAGAATATCCATATTCTCAGACTGTTTTCTAGCTCTCGCTGTATTCAATGAGGCACAAGAATATTCCAGCATTATATTTAAATACCAGGTCAATCCCAGCATTTTATTTAATTTTTAACTATTAAGTAGACAAACAAAAAATTTTCAGACATCCATATGTCTTCAAATCCAGCTATCTAACATATGGATGTCTGAAAATTTCAGATATTTTACTTAATAGTTTAAAAAAGTGTTGGGCTTGACCTGGTATTTTAAAACTAATGCTGGAATATGCTATTGCCTCATTGATGACTGCCAGAGCTAGAAACTGATCTGAGGATGGAGGTATTATGAAAAGCTTGTTAAGAGCTATTGACACACTAATTATATAACATTTGTAATACAGACTTATAAAATTAGGTCATGTGATATATGACATGAGTTTCTTGCAATATATATATATATTAAAAAAAAGAAGTTTTATTTGTGAACTTTTATTTTTTTCATGTTTCGGGCACATACGATGTTACAATATATATATATATATAGTTCATTAATTTAAAAAAAAATTATAATAAATTTAACAGCAATAAACTTCATGAAGAGAGAAACCATAATAAAAAAAAATTAAGGAGGTAATTTTTGTAAATAGGAATAAAATACATTTAATAAATAGACAAGCTGCAAACATTAAAATATGGCTTCATGGGATTTGAATTGATGACGTTTGCTTTCACATTCTTTTTTATTTATTTAATGACAGTTGAGACAGATTTAAGAAATTAACTGAAAGTACTTCTGCATATTGAAAGACTGTTTCTAATAGTTTATTACTGTTAAATTTATTAATTTTTATTATAATATTTATATATTTGTAGAGTCATGGACAGTAAAGACTGAAATATATAAACTTTTTGTTGAATAACAATATATTATTGATTTTTTTTTATATTTATACATGAAGTTGCTAATTGAGATGGAAAATGAATATCTGAATATATTTAATTCAATATTATATGATTGATATTTTTAACCATCATATAATTTGTGATACTATCATGTTTATGGCCTGAACACCTCCTTTCTTTTAAAAAAGATAAGCATATGACTGTATATAAAGTAAACAAAAAATTGTTTAACCTGAAACTATAAAAATAGTATAAAGGAATAGATGGATAACATTATGCTGGAAGGAAATTTATGCTTGGATTGAGACTGATATGCTATTGATTTATTATACAGTAGAGAAAACAGATTTTTTTTTTCAAATCTACAAGTAAAAAAAAAAATTAATCAAGAATATTAAATATGTATATATAAATACTCCAAATAACTCACTTTAAAAAATAGTGGGACACAAATAAATATGAATTCATCAAAGTCAGAAGAAGTATAACCAATGGAGGGAGAACTGGCATGTTAATAAGAAAACTTTATGGTACAAACATGAGGTGAAGAAGCAACAATCATGATGAAAATCATGTGGGTATTTATGAAAGAATTTAAAGAAATACATACAGAATTTAAAAGTAAATAAATAAATAAATAATACTTCTGTTAATATATAACATAAATATAACAATTTGTCAATTGCTAAAACAGTTTCTTTAATATAAATAAATAAAATAATAACCAAATATTATTGCTAAGTATTTTCATCTTTTATGAGTCCTTATCAAGGCAGTGTAATAAAATATATTTATTGTAGTGATGAATTCAACATCTCATTGTGTTGGCCAGGAGGGACTAATCAGAAACTGGTCAATTTCGAATTCATAGCACAAGATGAATTTTGTATATGATACGATTCTTTAATCTTGCATTTTTAATCATGTGCTTCGTGCATTAATATTGTAAAATCCTTTGAACTATGCATATGGCCTGTACTATTTTGGTTAACATAAAAAGCTAAATAAACTTTATCATCTTCTCTTGCTCTATTTTACATATATTTATGTTGTTGAAGGTGATATTTAATATTTGTTTTGATTTCTCCAATATATATTGCACTACAATTTATTTGTGGGCATCTAATAGAGTACACAACACTGGTTTTATCCTCATTTATTACTTCCTTACAATTGTTTATTAATCTCTTAAGATTAGGGGGGGGGGTTCTCATTGCTAATCGGAAATCTTGACTTAAAACTTTTATTATATTTTTATTAATGTTGGGAATAAAAGCTAATGTTATCTATGGTTTATTATTCATATTTATATGATCACTATTATAATGTTGTTTATAATGCTTTGATACAATAGATAATAGCATTTGTTTATTATTATATGCAATATTTAATACAAGTGGGTTATAATAAACAAATGCATTATCTATTGTATTGAAGCATTATAAACAATGTTATAATAGTGATCATATAAATAATAAACCATGGAGGTCATTAGCTTTTATTCCCAGTATTAATAAAAGTTTTAAGTCAAGATTTCCGATTAGCATAAAGAACTCCACCAAACGTTAATAGATTAATAAATAATTCTAAGGAAGTAATAAATAAAGAGGATAACAGCAGTATTGTATACTCTATTAGATGCCCACAAATAAATTTTAGTGCAATATATGTTGGAGAAACCAAAACAAATATTAAATATCACCTTCAACAACATAAATTGATGTATAATAGAGCAAGAGAAGATGATACAGTTTATTCAGCTCTTTATATTCACCAAAATACTACAGGCCATATATGTAGTTCAAAGGATTTTACAATGTTAATGCATGAAACACATGATAAAAAACACAAGATTAATGAATTGAATCTTATCCAAAATTTATCTTACGCTATGAATTCGAAAATTAACCAGCTTTCTGATTAGTTCTTCCTGGCCAATACAATGAAATGTTCAATTCATTGCCTAGGAGAAAATAGACTTTCTTACACTGCCTTGATAAGGACTCATAACAGTTGAAAGTGCTTGGCAATAATTATTTAGTTATTTTTTTATATTTATATTAAATAAACTCTGTTTTAACAATTGACAAATTGTTATATTATATTTATTAGAATTTAAAAGTATGAAACAAAATTTTGAAGAAAAAATGATTGTGGAGATAGGCAGATTAAAGAAATGCAGACAGAATTTAAAGAATAAATGGATAGTAGAAAAAAAAATTGAAGAAATGCATTCAAAATTTAAGGATATTAAACAATATTTTAAAGAACAAATTGTTAGTATAAAGATATGATTGAAGAAATGTATAAAGAAGTGAAAAGAATTACGATGTAGAAGACAATATAATCACTCTGAAGAAAGAAAGAAAAAACAAATAAATGTACAAGTGCAGAAGAAGATGGAGTCCATACAGAAAACTTTGTATGTGGATGTGCAAAATATGGTTCAAAAAAATCAGTTCGATTATACGACGGTCAATTACAAGAAATGGTTTTAAGTACAGCCAACAGTTTAAAAAATCTAAAACTGAAGTATGAGAAGAGGGTAGAAATACTTCAAGTTCAAGGAAAAAAACTCATAAGCATACATAATTTAGAGAAAGCTTTATGTGATAACTTGTCACAAAATGAAATATAAATTAATTTTAATAATAATGAAATTAAAAATACTACAGATGATTGCCAATGTTTACTGTTTAAGGGATTGTTTCAGATTTTTTATCTTTAAACAAGAAACTGTCTGAATATTAATAAGGAAGAACATTTGAAGAAAGTTAAAAATAAAACTGTTCAGCATTATAAAGCCTACAAAATAAAATGTTTAAATAAAAAAGGCAACCAAAAAGAGTAAAATATTTTACTATTAGCATGAATTTAAAACAATAGATTACTACAAAGAGATTGTTAAAGACAGTGTACCAAAGAGCATTAAAAATAGAAAGAAAAGCAAGATGAAGATAAAAGATCCAATCTATGTTGAAGAAAATATTGTATTGCTGAGATCATCCCAAAAGAAATCTCTACCAAAAAAATATTTGGAGGAAGGTAAAATTTAATTGTAGCAACTCAAAGGCTGCCCCATTTCCTATCAAACCTAAATTTGCTTAGAACTAACAATTATGACCAATGTAATTGTACAAGAATTTTGTAAAAGTAAAGATTATGTCAAACTCAAAAAAAAAAATTAATCCAGAAAATGAACATTAAACATAGACAGATATAATTTAAAAGATTTCCAGCTTGCTGAAAAGCAAGAGAGACATTTTGAAATATTAAATTACTAAAGCAAGATAAACATTTAAAAGTATTATATAATTAAAATGAGAAATTATCAGCTTGCAAAAAAGCAAGAGACATCTGAAATGTACTCTAATTAAAAAAAGAGATTTCTAACATGTGAGAAAATAAGAATAATATTAATATTAAAATTTTATCTAAAGATATACTATGAAGCAAATGGACTTAATTAAACTAATGGAGTGTTAATGCATAAATGAGAAGTAGAAACTTCCAGTATCCATAATTTCCCATTATCACCATTTAAAAGGAGAGAATATATAACTTTAGTAGCCACAGTGTAAATGCTTCATAAGATGATTTCAAAAATAATGCATGTGTGTGTATTTATGCACACATATATGGTAGAGATGAAGAAAATATGCAGTTTATAAATAAAATGGTATTGTGACAGTTTAACTTATTCCAAATTGTTTTGAAAATAAAATCTTAGTAAATTTTGCTAGAAAAGTGTATTGTGATTTTATGTAAAGAAAAAGAAATTAATAACAAATTTTTTTATTGTGAATAAAATAAGAAAAGTAGGTAATAAAATATTTTTATAATAGGTAAGCGAAAAAAAGCAAATTGCTTTTTCTTCTTTTGGTAAAGAATACTAAATAATATTTTTCTCAGTCATCAAAGATGGTCCATTTTATGGGAGGTAACTGAAGATAAAAAATAGTCTAAATCATCATATGTGTTATAGATAATAGTGCAGACAGAAAAAATAGTTGAGAAATCATCAATCAGCTTTGTTCCAGTGAGGATCAATAAAATTACATTGCTAAATTTACAGTAATGTAGTAAAATGCATAATATAAAGAAGAGTTTGCCTTGCTGCTAATTGGAATTATGATCTTATAAGAGAAACTATAAACATGCTTTATTATATTAGGGAATCTTTTAATATATGAGGCTACGCAAAAACAATTAGCCTGTCAGTTAAAAACCCTAAGTATATTGCACAATCCAATAAAAATAAGTCTATTCATTCTAATAGACAATTTTATATTCTTCCAGAAAAAGGAAGGACTGGACTATGCAATTAACTTGCTGAAAATTTTCCTATATTTTATACTATATATGCAAATACAAATCTGTATTATATGCAAAGCTTTATTACAATAAAAATACTGTGGTGCTTAAGATCTCCATAAAAGCTGAAAAAATAGTATATTATTTGCATAGTGCATTAATTAATTAGACAAAACAGTTTTTGGAAAGGAAAACATAGCTTTTTCTCTATTGATGCATAATTGTCCTTGAAATGTAACAATCCTTTTTGACCTTTTGCTAGACATCATTGCATTCTGAGAAAATTATATTGAAGCATGTTGGCTTGAATTAATGCTCATAATTAGTGAAATGCTGAAAAAATCAGTGTTAGTTCCAAATGTGCTTTTACCTGGGTGTACATGCATTTATGCTTAACCAATTAGATAGACAGCTTGGCCTAAGATTCATCACAATAAACAGATTAGCAGGAGGAATATTAATATTTGATTTATATACAGTTTGAAAAAGAAGATCTGGTAGCAGTCTATGTTTTGAATTATTGATTAACTGGTGCAAATAAAAAGGAGTGTGAAGTTCAACTTGATGGTAGAAACAATAATTTTATGAACAAAATGTATGACTTTGGATATGTAGGGAAGAGACAGCTAAAGTTTATCATTGGTTATTAAGAGTAATTGTCACATTTTATAATAAAAGTTATTGACAGTTAGAATGAGAAACAAAACTTAAATCCAATGTTGTGCAGGTCAGATATGTATGTGCCAATATTATTTTTACAGTTTGACTTGCATTTACACAGACAAAAATCTCTAAATAAGAATACTTAAAGCCCTGCAAGTTTTCAGCTGTTGTTGTAACATATATCCAGTGAGTGAAACCATACATGTGAAGAGATTTGACAAGTATTTTATAGTTAAATGAGCCTGTGTTTCATTACACATAATCGAGAAATTTGATAATGTTATAATTATCTTCATTTTTGTGAACCATTTCAATGATGAAGCAAGCACAAAATCCTGTTGGATTTGAGTGGTGGAAAAGCCAAAGGTCAAATGAAGACACACCAATGTATTGTAGGTAATAATGCAGTGTTCAATGTAAAGTATTTGGGGAAAATCTTCTTTTAAACTTTTTGAGGAAAATACTGGAAATGATCCCACTAATGAGAAGGCCCATAGGCCACCCCTCTTCCACTTTATAATATTTGTTGTTAAAATGAGCAGTTATATTGTTGTATTCCTGGTTAGGCAGTCAAAGATAAACTATTTTTGTGCATTGTATTCATCTTGTTGTAATGCTTATTTCATAATCTGGATGGATATTGTATGCAAACAGGCCCATGAAGTTCTATTATGTTCAAAAATGCCAGGCAGTCTTGTTCATAAGCATGACTGTTTTTAATTTGGTTGACACCTTCGAATGAAGATTTTACTGTATATTTGCCAAAGCCAAATAGATAAATTAGCCCTTTTTCTGTCATTTTTATGACTTTATAATAATAAACTTCACAAAAATCGATCATAAGTTGCAGGGAGCTTCCATCTATGATTAGTTTAATGTTGGCAAATAATCTGGGCTGACTATCCACAGAAGGATAGTATGTTAAAGTATATGTCTAATGTTAGAAAAAGAGATGCATTTCATGTTCTGATATAAACAGGACAAATATAATAAATAAAAAAAAAAACATATTTGAAATCTAAAAAGGAGGATGCTAAATTGGGGAATGGTAAGATAATTTATGAAGATTAAAATAAATTTATTATTGTATAAGAATATCCCATATCTTATCTGTGAATTATAATTATTATTTAAATTGAAAATAATTTAACAGATGAGTTGTTTTTCTGATTGGATAGTCTATGATTAATTTTGAAATTATTGAATAAAGCAAAAACAAAATATATGAGGTCTTTATTATTATAATCATCTTAAAGTTATAATTATAAATTTATTTAAACACATTGATTTTGTAAGTAATATTTACTAAGGCAATAAACCTAAAGCATGTGCGGTTGAAAATGTGAAGGTAGGAACTCTACAGGTCTTAACCAAAAGCTTACACATTGGAAGAAAAAAGGGGAACCCTTCTTTACTTCAACCTACTTTTTATATAAATAGGTGAAGTAGAAGTGGTTAGATTTCTAACTATAAGATCTTTCCATTGACTCATTGTAAATTGATAGATTTTGTGAGTACTAATGTATAATATGAATTGTGGACTTAATCAGTGAAGTATTGAATAAGTTCACACCCTCGGAACTAACCGCTTCAGCTTCACCTATTTATATGGAAAGTAGGTTGAATTAAAAAAGGGTTTCTCTCTTTTTTCCAATGCATAAGCTTGTGGTTAAGACCTGTAGAAATCCATACCTTTGTATTTTCAACTGCACATGCTTTATGTAAAATGAAAAATTACCTTCGAAGTTACATAAACAGTCTTTAAATCTGCAGAAGGACTTTGTTTAATTTCTTAAACCTGCCTCAACTGCCACTAAATTTAAAAAAAAAAAAAAAAAACAAAGTGAAGCGAACATCATCAATTCAAATTCCATGAATCCAGTATTTTAATGTTAGCAGTTTGTCTATTTATTAAATGCATTTTATTCCTATTTATAAAAATTTCCTCTTTATTTTTTTTTTCATCATGGTTTCTCTCTTTATGAAGAATTTTTACACTTTCAGAATCAAATTTATATTTATATTTACATGTTTTTTCATGAACAAAGAAAACTAAAGCACTCATTAAATCACCATTATTTTTACTTTTTACAAGCTTATATAACAATTCATGATCCTTTAATCTTTTCTCAATACTGCACCTTGATTCACATCTATATGATATTATACAGTCATGAAAAATTGATATATGACAATAATATTCTGCTTGACAGATTATATATATAATAAATGAAATAATATCCAGTTACATCCACAATTTTTTGAAAAAATATATGTAAAAAACTTTTCCGTTGCAAAAACGATTTTCACTAGAGCTATTAACCCTTTTTTTAGATAAATCAAATCTTCACTATGAAATAAATCATATAAGCATTGTTCTGTCAAGTAATAGTTATAATAATAAAACAATACACTGAGCCTTAATTCAAAATCTGTATAATAAAAATTAAAAAAAAAAAAAAAAAATAAGAAAGTCTTTGTATTCCTTAATAATAATAAAAAAACTACAAACTATATTGAATGTATTCTAAAACATTGTAATATAAAGACAACATATATAACTTATCAAAAAATTAATAGCACTATTACCAAATCTAAAAACTCAATTCTTCTTGAAATATGTGGTGTTTATAAAATTCCATATAACATTTGTAAAGCTTCCTTTATAGATATGAGAAATCATTACATCGATGATAAAAAAGATTAACCTATTAAGGCAGTTAAAATATTTATCATCATCAGTACTATTTCTCTGCACTATAATAGAAATCAGAGTATTGATGTTTTTAATATGAAATACTATCTAGATGTGACACTTTCTAACAATGTCAGATCAGAGAAGCCATTGAGATTTTTAAAAGGCTAGAATGTATTAAAAAGAGTAATATGATAAATGTGAATATATTCTATTTGGAATTTCTTTAAAAAAAAAAACTCATTAATCTAAATAATTTTTCATAATTATTATTTCTATTTTCTATTAATAGAACATTCATTATTGTTATAGTGTTTACAGTGTCTCTGCAATTATTTTATATTTGTTATCCAGTTGATGACTATTATGACCTAGTCGAAACGTTGGTTAATATATATATATATATATATATATATATATATATATATATATATATATATATATATATATATATATATATATATATATATATATATATATATTCAATAATACATGCAGGGATATACCCAAATAATATTTCATTTATACCTATAGCCCTGAAAAATCTTCGATTTTATATATATTATTCTATGCTAAATTTAAAATTTAACTAGTAATTAATACATGGTTTTTAAAAAAGATAAAATGTGTATAATTTATTTATACTTTTAAAAGAGAAATTAAAAATAATAATCAATACATAGATTTGCAAATTAAAAATTATTTTACTTACACTCATCCACATAATTTGAATTATATAAAAATGTCAATGGGTTTTAAAACTTAATATAGGATTTTATACGATTATTATTTATATCAAAGTTTAACACCTTGTAAGAATATATGAATCATACATTAGAATATTGATTATGACACTATCTGGTACATTAAGTAGAAAAACGTTAAATTGAAAATTATGCTTGCAATAACTAAGTAACTGTTTAATCACATGTAGAAAATGTCAAGACAAATAGGAAATATAAATTTAATTTTTATCTCTTTCTCTCTCTCTCTCTCTCTCTCTCTCTCTCTCTCTCTCTCTCTCTCTCTCTCTCTCTCTCTCTCTCTCTCTCTCTTGCTCTCTCTTTTTTATATATACAATGCCGTTTACTTCCGCTAAATTTAAATGTTTTCTTGTTGAAGACAGGGTCAAGAAATTAAGTGTTCTATGGCTTTTACAGTTATTTATACCATATATTGTCACAATTATAAATATTTTATTTTTACTACAACTTTAATATAATTACTAATTCGTAACATATGTGCGTGTGTGTGCATAGAAGTGTAAATTTTCAAACCGAAGTTAAATTTAATTACACTGCAGAACTTAAAAAAAGGAGACATTGAACTATTTTTTTCTTTCTACATACAGATGTTTTACTCTGTTCTACTAAAATACCAAAGAGGATTATTAATTTCTATACTCTATTGCATTGTCTATTGATTAATTAATAACACCTATGTCTTTCAACAAAATCATAGCACAAACGTTCATCTATTTTCTATATCATCATAAAGATACCTACAAAAACAGTTTCCACATACTAAATTAGAACCAATTTTCAAGGTGTCTCTCTCTAATAATATATATATAACTATTTTTCACCTTTATCATTATTAATCCCATCCCCCCCTTCTACTTATTTTTTCTCAACCTGTTTTAAGTCCTTGTCGATAAGCCATTAGTAAAGTTTTTTCCTCCCTACCGATTCAATCAATATTTTTTTTTTTTCAAAATACACATATTTTACTAACACTATTCAATACTTTTGCATTTCTGATTATGTTTTTCCACCTTAACTTTTTATTTAATTTTTGTCCAACTTTCCTAATCCGTCATGTCTCCACCGTTCCACGTTTCTGCTCTATGTAAAGTCATATCCCAGAAAATAAATTGTTTAATAAATCTTTTATAAAGAATACAATTTCAAAGATTCAACCTTTCATTATTACTATGAGATCGCCAAGCCGTTTCAATTCTCATTCATGGCTATTTCTTTACACACAGACACACGTATATATATATATATATATATATATATATATATATATATATATATATATATATATATATATATATATATATATATATATATATAAAAAACCATTATACACATACATATATCCAGTAGGCTGCAGAAAGGAGTTTGCTATCAACTGAAAGGAGACTCTTTGATTCCTCTTGGAGACCTTAAAGGAACCGAGCAGGGCAAATTCCTAACGTCCACTCCATACGTTCTTGTCATTGCAGCTGTTATTATGTGATTATTCATATAGTATACGAACATGGATGGGCTGCTCAAAAACACACATTACCTGGCATGGTGAGTTTATTGGCTTTTTACCTCTGAGTTTAAGATCAAGAAACACCATGGTCTTTCTTCTCAGTGCCTGATAAGGCAGAATGAATGTTTGTGTAAATGATAAATATTTTTCCAAAACATATATACAATTATGACAGACAAAAATAAAGCATGGCCCTATTCCCAGGAGGCTGTAAAGTCATCAATCAAGGCAGTGGTTGGTGGCCAAAGGTGGAGGGTGCTAAGAATCCCCTAATTGCAAACCCAGGCTGCCATTTGATGATGACTTTTTATTTAGGTACTTACAACTGCAGATCACTTTCAAGTGAAGGAAGATTACAAGAATTAGAAGAACTGTCTTATATTAAATGAGACATTGTTGGATTTTGTGAAGTTAGAAAAAAAGGTGAAGAAACAATTGATTTAAAAAGTGGACATATACTCTATTATAAAGGCACACATATTGGAAATACAAGTGGAGTAGGATTCATTATAAATAAAAAGTGGAAGAACAATATTGTGGGGATTAATGGTGTATTGGACAGAGTGGCAAGATTAGTTATACAACTTAATAGCAGATACCGAAAGGAAGATAATACAGGTTTATGCCCCAAAAAGTTCTCATAGTGATGAAGTAGTAGAAAATTTTTATATGGATGTACAAAAGGGTTTTGATCAGAATAAACATTTTAAAATTGTTATGGGAGACTTTAATGCTAGAATAGGTAGACAAATGAAAGATAAAATTGCTGTAGGTAATTTTGGATATGGTAATAGAAATGAGAGAGGACATAGACTTGTGGAGTTTGCAGAAAAAGAAAAACTTTATAAATATGAATTCATTTTTTGAGAAAAATGTTAAAAGGAAATAGACATACAAACATCCAAATGAAGGTACAGCAGAATTGGATCATATTTTGACTAACAGAAAATACATATTTCAAGATTGTAATGTTTTTAATAAATTTAACACAGGAAGTGATCATTGATTAGTAAGGTGTAAGTTAGGTGTTAATGTAAAACTAGAGAGACAAAAATTATTAAGAAAAACAATATTTACAGTTGATATTCCTAATCTTCAGAAACATTCTAATGAATTTAAATTAGAACTTACAAATAGGTTTCAAGTGCTAGGAGATTTTGAATATGATTCAGATTTGAATGAAATTAATATGAAAATAACTGATACACTTTTAAAAACTGCAACAAACATAGCTGGTAGAAAAAAGCAGCAATTGACTAATAAAATTTCTACTGAGACTAGAGAATTTATGAAGAAAAGACGGAATATGAAGATATACAAAAATGATGTATTAAAAAGAATTGAATATCTCAAATTTTGTAAAATGGTACGGAAAAGAGTTGAAAATGATATAAGAAAGTATAACTGTTAAATAGCAAGGAAAGCTGTAGAAGAAAGTAAAATTCTCAAGAATGTTAAACAACATTTTGCTATTGGTAAGAAATTTATATCTGCAATAAGAAAAAAAGATGGAATTATTACTAAAAAGAGAGATGGCATCATGAAATTGGTAGAATATTTTTATCAAGAATTATATAGTAATAAAGAACAAGTACCTCCTATATCTATTACATCTTACGAATTGCCCAGAATTTTAAATGAAGAAGTGAGACATGCAATTAAATGTATGAAGAAAGTAAAGGCTCCAGGAAATGATGGAATTATAATTGATATATTAAAAGAAGCAGGTGAAGAAATAGAAACAATTTTAGCAAAGTTATATACCAAATGTCTAAATGATGAAGATGTACTGGAAGATTGGAAGAATTCAGTAATAATATTAATATTTTAAAAAGGTGATAAAGAAGATATTAGAAATTACAGACCTATCAGCCTTTTATCAGTTTTATATAAAATTTTTACCAAGATAATTACAACTCATCTACAGAGAACTTTGGATTTCCACCAACCAAGAGAACAAGCTGGATTTAAAAGTGGTTTTAGTACAATAGATCATATCCAGGTATTGAGAGAAGTCATAGAAAGAACAAACGAATATGAGTTGTCATTATGTTTTGGATTTGTAGATTATGAAAAGGCATTCCATTCTATACACATTTCTTCAGTGATTAAAGCATTGGATCATCAAGGTATAGATCCAGGATATTGTCATATTTTAAAGAATATTTATAAAAATGCAACAGCAACAATTAGATTACATAATGATACTGGAAAAATCAACATTGAGAAAGGTGTAAGACAAGGTGACTCCATATCTCCAAAACTTTTTAGAGCAGTGCTGCAAGAAATATTTTGTGGATTAAAATGGGAAACTAAAGGAGTGAAAGTAAATGGAGAGTATTTAAGTCATTTAGATTTCGCAGATGATGTAGTTGTTTTTGCAAATAATGCTTCAGAGCTGCAGGAAATGTTGCAGGAGTTAGCAGATGAAAGTAGAAAAGTAGGACTAATGATAAATGTTTAAAAGACTAAAGTAATGTTTAATCGATTCACTCAAAATATGAAAATAAAGATTGATTATGAAGAATTAGAAGAAGTTAACAGTTACAAATACCTTGGTCAGATTATTAATACAGATGGAAACATAATGGAGGAAATTAATCATAGAATTAAACTTGGTTGGAGTGCTTTTGGTAGAAATAACTTGATACTAAAAGAAAATATGCCTATGTGTTTTAAAAGGATGGTTTTTAACAAATGTGTTTTACCAGTTCTGACTTATGGATCTGAGACTTGGATACTTAATAGAAGAGCAATACAGAGACTTTTATGTTGGGAGTAACAAGAAGAGAACGAAAATGCAATGTATGGGTAAGACAACAAACAGGTGTTACTGACCTTATTGAAAAAATTAAAATATTAAAATGGAGTTTGGCTGGACATATTGTTAGAAGAGATGATAATAGATGGACAATTGAAATTTTAAGCTGGATTCCAAGAGATTGTAAAAGACCCCGAAAGAACTCACATGTGAGATGGATGGATGAAATAAGAAAATGTGCAGGGGTGTTGTGGAGAAGAGAAGCTAAAGATCGGAGAAGGGAGACCTTCATCCTGCAGAGGATTGATAATGGTTGATGATGATGATGATGATGATGATATCCAGTAACGCTCTCTGTTTAAAAGTCTATATTTCAATAATAGCGAACTTCATAATGATACCAATTTGAAGTTGGTTTATATTTCAATATTTAATATCGTTTAGTGTACAATTTCAAATTAGTATCATTTTGAAGTTCTCTATTATTGAGATTATTTCAGTTAGTGTTAACGGTAACTTTATTTTCATTTATAGTTTGTGAGGGTTATTTAAAGATTAAAATCAAATGTTTAGTTTGTCATTAATAAGTTTGTAAACATATTAGTTTATTAGTAAAATTTAAGATCGTTTGCTTATTTAAAATTCCATGCTCTGAATTTGAGTTGGTTTGTATTTCAATATATATATATATATATATTTCAATAAATGACATCGTTTAGAGCACAACTTCAAATTGGTATCATTTTGAAGTTCGCTATATTGTAATTGAATAATGGTTTAGATATTTGTATGATTATTTCAGTTAGTGTTAACGGTAACTTTATTTTCATATATATATATATATATATAATGATAAAATAGTTAGTGTTAACGGTAACTTTATTTTCATATATATATATATATATATAATGATAAAATATTACAGCACTATTGTTGTAATAAACTTCCAAAAAATGAATGTATTAATGCAATAACTCCTAGTATTAAAGTATAATTACGTTTTCAGATGAAAAATAAATTCAATGTTCTTAAATGGATAAATGATTAGAATAATGGACATTGCAAAGTCAAAGTGTTAATGAATGAATAAGTGTTGCAGTTTCATTTTAATTAGTCTACATTATATATATATTAATTCTAATGTTTTCACGGATAAAAGATGTCATATTATTATTACTATTTGCGGGATATTCCGTGTAGTGAAAAAGCTAAATGCTGACGTTTCAGTACAATATCAAGTACCTTCCTCAGAGCGTCCTCTTTTTCAAATCATATATATATATATTACACCCGACAGTCAAAACTTAATAAAGCAATAAAATGTCCGCAATCGATTATAAAGGCAAACTTCATAAATATAAGATTGATTTCCCTTTCATCCTAGTTTAACGTAAATAAGTAGGGAATTGCCTGAATTAAACAGATTGAGATTTTGATCTGCTAAAAGTTTTTTTAAAACAAAACCTATTCAACAGACAAAAATAGACTATTTGAAAGTAGATTAATGATTAATCAATTTTACAACTTTTCAAATTCGTACTCTATACTTTAGATAATCCTTCGTTAAAACATTGAATATGTGTTTATTTAAATAGTTATAAATATTAAGATAATTAATTCTACTTTTATCAAGTTTATTTTTGATTGTGGAATGGAGTTTGCTTATGAAAAGTAATTCTAGAAAAATAAAATCTCAAACTGTTTGTCATATATTTGCTTTCAATCAGTTTATATTTGCCCATTAATAGAAGTTTATTAAAAAAAAATGGCTGATAAAATCTTTTTTTACTCATGTATTCTTTTTTCTCATATGACATAGCTTTGGCCGGGCCGCGAACCCATAACCGTCTGCAACCAACCACTTGCTTGCAAAGCGGCTGCGTTAGGCGGCTGCATTAGGCGGTTGCGATGACCTCTCGCCTAACTACACTTGACTAATCATATATTTTACTCTTTGATTATTAAAATTTCTTCAGTGCAATCTCTGGAAAACAATTAAGAAGCAACTCTTCTATACAAAAAAAACAATGTTTAAATAACTATTTGAGATATTAGAACGAGAAAGAAAAACATAAGTAATTCCAATATCTCATACTTTAAGAAAGGAAATTATAATAGTAAAGTAATAAAGTCAATATGACATCATTTGATACTACAATAGCACTGAAATAACTATCTAATAATTGAAACAAACTTAAAATATAAATTGTCATAGTAACTATAATTAATTTTTAAAAATGATTTGTTATACATTTTTGTCACTACGAACTGTAAATTATTAATTTAATATTTTTATATGAAATATGATAATTGCATTTAGCATTTTAAGTTCATGAAAGTATATAGCCGTTTTATAATTTAATAATAATAATAATAATAATAATAATAATAATAATAATAATAATAATAATAATAATAATAATAATAATAATAATAATAATAATAATAATAATAATAATAATAATAATAATAATAATAATGCAACTACTGCAACAATTCAGAAAATGGTCATTAGAACCAAAATTATTTGATTTTCTACTTAAGCTTAATCTAAATGCTCTACCCACAACACAAATCCTTAGATTTCGTAGATTTTATACAAATATAGACCCCATGTGTGGGCTATGTCATAGAGAAGAAGAGACACAATATCATTTTCTTCATTCCTGCAGTGCCCTAGAAACAATACATCACACAATGTTTACCACATACAGAAAGGCCATCATTTCAATTGATGAAATAATAAATAAATTTAAAAAAGGCAACATCCCTGCTATTCATGCAGCAACATATAACATTTATGCCTACTGGTGTATCAGATGCACTTTTGCACTTGCTAATAACCCTTGACACCACCCAGAAACAGTTTCAATAAAACTAGAAATGTTCAGAAAAAGAGACAGCATCCTAGCTCAACCAGATGTGTTTGCAGCCACATGGTCACACTTGAAACAAAGATCCAGTCTATAATATATAAAGTCCAATATGATAGATGATGACATTTTCAACATCAGCATTTTTTTCAACTTCAAAGAGATGCAAGCATAAACTGAACTAAATAGATGACCAAATTTAACAACAAGAAAGAAAGTATGCAGAATTGATAAAGACTTATATACTGAAAGTTGTAATTTGTTTTGCATTTATAACAAATGAATATAGTACTAGATGTGACTCTGTAACTTTTTAGATTCAATAAAGTTTTGCTTTGAAACATAATAATAATAATAATAATAATAATAATAATAATAATAATAATAATAATAATAATAATAATAATAATAATAATAATAATAATAATAATAATAATAATAATAATAATAATAATAATAATAATAATAATAATAATAATAATAATAATAATAATAATAATAATAATAATAATAATAATAATAATAATAATAATAATAATAATAATAATAATAATAATAATAATAGTAATAATAATAATAATAATAATAATAATAATAGCAACAACAACAAAACAAAATAAAAAACTATTAGGTTAATTTAAATATAATTTATTAGCATAAATTATTAAATGTAATTTAATCATAAAAATTAATAATAATTAAAGAAAAAAATAAATATGTTTAAATTGCATGCATGCATTACCTTGGTTTGGAATAGATTCTGAACTGTACATGTAAAAAAAATAATATCATAAAAAAGTTGCATATACGTCTTATATAGTTTGGTCTTTGGTGGTCTTAAATGTTGATGTAAAAGTGAACAAATATTAGATGTCTAAAACTACCTTCATGTTGACATTTCTTTTAGTGTTGAATCACAATCTGTTTGATTTTATATTTTATCATGTAGATGAGAACAAATCACAAATTAAGTAGCAATAATAAATATTCTGTCACAATGTTTTAACTATTCAACATTTGTATAGAAAGAAATTTATCTATGCAAATTGTAGCTTGTAATAATAGACACAAAAGTGGCCAGACATTAGATTATTTGCCATCACTTTTTTTTTAAGTTTTGAAAAAATTATTTAGTGTAGAATTGCTAACTTTTTTACTTTTCTATTACACATATTCAGTTGAACATCACTATCAGATAAACCACTGCCAGTTAACATTTTAACTTTTCATATTGTATTTATTTCTGTAATTTGTTATATATTTATATGTTTGCAAGTTTGTAAGAGCAAATGTATAAGTGATCAGATATTTGAACATTACCAACCTTCTTTTCTATTGTTTTTTTAATTTATTTATTTATTTATTAAGGATATACACTCAGTACAGATTTGCAAAGTTTTTTTTTCTTTATATTTCTAAAACTATACCCCATTCAAAAATAATTATTTAAAGCTTAATAATACCTAATAACCTCTCGGTTAAAAAAATAGTCTTATTTTTTTAACAATTTATGTGCTCAGAATGTTTAGTATTTTTTCTTTTAAATTATATCTAGCAATGCTATTGACAGAATTCTAAGTAAACTCAAACTAACAGAGAAACAATAGATCTCTTATGCTGATCCATCTTAGTGTATGATCCTTAAATCATTTTTAAATATCTTCATATTTCTAATATCACTTTTTTATACATTAAAACTGATATGACTTCTGTAGATATAAACTACACATAGTTTAGATACCAAACAAAAATATATATTTTATTTAAGGCAATTAATGTACAAACATTATCTAGGATTTATGTTTGTTTTGACACAAAGTGATTTATCATTATTTGATAACTTTCAAATATTGGATCATTTACTCAATATGTAACATAAACCTAATGTAAGCACTTTTAGTATTCACAATAGATATTTGATATAGAAAAAAGATAAACTTTTGGTCAATCTCATCTAGTAAAACTAACTCATATCAATATAAAACAGGCAAATCTCACTATACATTTTGCCACACACAGCAAGCTAGAGTAATCAATGGATGTGAGAAGGCTTGTGCATAAAATTCTCATCTAGTGCCTACTCATCCAATATCCCCAGACTAGTTTCTGGCTTGTGGACTTTGTCAGTGAGGAGCCTTGGATCTGAAAGCACTACATGTAGCTCTTAGGATCTAATGTAACCCTACAGCAGCCACCTCTTATCTCTACTTAACTACAAAACTATGAGACTTAAGTTTAAAACACTGTGATGTTTTCAATCCAAGATTACATAGTCATAAAGGTCTAAACTCAATTCAGTACCTATATATTTTGGTGTCTTTGGTTATTTAATAACCATATCCACCACAATCCTATTAGGCAGTATTGCACAGAGTGGCAATACATATAAAGAGTTTTGCCTGTTTAATAACATTTAAGATCAACCATAAGAAATAAAGTTTTTATGATGTTTATTGGCTTAAAACCAATCTTGACTAATAGGATAGTAGTGGCTATGGTTATTAAAGAAACAAAGATACCAACATGTATAGGTACTGAACTGAGTTCGGACCTATATGACTATAGAAGCTGATGAGCTTGGATTGTCAATATTATAGTGTTTTAAATTTGTCTCATAGTTGTGTAGTTAAGTAGAGACAAAAGGTAGGTAATGGAGGGTTACATTAGATCCTAAAATCTATGTGTAGTGTGCTCAGATTCAAGGCTCCTCACTGATGCAGACCAAAATCCAGAAATTAATCTGGAGATATTGCATGAGTAGGCACTAGATGGGAAGTTTATGCATAAGCCTTCTGGCATCAATTGATTATTCTGGCTTACACTGAGTGGCAATACATATAGAGAATTTTGCCTGTTATAATAAAGTTAAGAGCAAGTATAAGAAATAGTAATCATGTGATGTTTATTGGCTTAAAACCATTCTGCCTAATAGGATAGTGATGGTTATGGTTATTAACGATCCAAAGACACCAAAATGTATAGGTTCTGAATGGAGATCAGACCAATATGACTATATAAAATGATGAGCTTGGATTGAATATATTATAGTGTTTTCAATTTGTCTTATAGTTTTGGAGTTAAGTAGAGATAAAAGATGATGTTTATTGGCTTAAGATTTTTTTTTGATAGTGTAAATGCTTTTAATTTGAATATTAATTTAACTATTTACGGGTACACTTTTGATATTGTTAAGTTAAAATTTTAGATTTAAGTATTGATAAAATTCGTAATTCTTCACCTTATAATCATTTTATCAAACAAAAATTAATTTTAAAAAGATGTTAAGAGAACTGATGATAAATCTTCTTGAATCTAAGTCCAGCAATGTCGTAAAAACTTTCTTTGATATTAAATATAGATAATTTTTGGAATAAATTATAGTAAAGTTATTTTTGTTATTTTTCTTAATTTAAAAGGAGAGCTGTGACCAAAATAGATAACTGTCGGGCATTTCAAATATATATATATATATATATATATATATATATATATATATATATATATATATATATATGTATGTGTGTGTGTGTGTGTGTGTGTGTGTGTGAAAATAATTCCAGTGCATACTGCTAACTGAAATAAATATCAAATCATACTAAATGTTAGCTATTTAGAGATATAGATTATAATACCTTTATTAGCATAGGATGTAGCTGAAAATTTATTAATGTTTGAGGTGTTTGATATATATGTGTGTGTGTGTGTATGTTTTGTATTTAGTGGATTTACGCTTGAGAAGGTCTGTTTGTTAATAGATGAAACTATAGTCATGGACAAATTTTAATGTAATTATATTTATAAAGTTTAAAAAAAATTACTAAGAAAAATATTATTGTATTATTTATTACATTTTGTTTTACATGTTTCATTTCTTTTCATTTTAATATTGCATATTATGTAGCATTAAATTTTGGTAGGTTAATTACTAATCAAAATGTTGTTGATGATGTGTAAGTGGGGCTCATGTTATACTAGTAAAGTCATGAATATGTATTATTATGCATAAAATTATCATATTCTACATAATATGTTTGTAGAACATTTCAATTGTTTACACTAGAAGTATTTTTTTCACATTTTCATTTGGTGTTACAGTTGCTGTGGTTCCATGGATAGTCTGTAGTTGTAGTTTTACACATGATTGCATAAATTTTACATGGTCTGGACTACTGTATCTACAGATGCAATCCAAGTTTAGTTCTATATGTGGTTGAGTTGCCTTGATAACATAGACTAGGACTAATAATTTCCATGATAGTGTGGCAATTATCTTTGAAGTATGGCCTGGTGTGGTGAAATCATTGTCAGTATTTTTATTTTTAGGGTATCTTCTTTGGGTTACCGGGTTTTCTCTTGCTTTCATTGGCCTAATAAAACCAATAAATATTAATGGATTTGAACTTGCCCTTGATGGTTATATATTTAAAGAATGTTAGAATTGGTTGCATCTATTTGAAGTCAGAAAAAAATATTGCTGATTGAGATGTCATTAAAAATGGCAAAAGTAATATGATTGCAGTACTAAGAATTTGAGCTATTGGAATTATTAAACATAATTGTTTTTAAATTTATGTTGTCCTTCACTTTATTAGAGGAATATGCATCCTTTGAAGATGTTAAGAGTAATTAGTAGAATATTACTTAAAATATGTACATACTAATAAATGAGTGGTTTATTTGATGACAATTAAAATTAATGTTTAATACAATTTGAGATTTTGATTTCAGCTGAAGAATAAATGCCAACTAATTGTTGGGAACTTGAAATCGAATTTTTATTACTAGTCATAAATCTCACACTTAAATCATATGAAAAGCCTTAATTGGTCACCAACTCTATTACAATTGCTTCTATAACCTCTATATATGTTTATGAAATATCACTATCATTATAAATAATATAACAATATTATTAACAATTAGAAATTGTTTCATTATTATTAGCACAGATATACACTTTAAACATAATATGAAATGTTAAACAGAAATTTACAAACATATTTATTGCTACATCTACTATTTTTTTCAGAATCGAGTTTAACAGGGTAATATCCATTTTTATATCAGATTAGATAACTTTTTCTATTGGTTTATTTAATAAAGATGTAGTTGTATAATGTTTAACCATAAATAGAAGATAGGAAAACATGATAATTAGTTTGAACAATTAGAAGAGGAAAAATCATTATTCATAATAATAATAGCCAAGTTTTGTGTTCTCATTGGTTAGATGTTTGATCATTGCTAGATACATATATCTATTTTCTGTTAATATAGTAGAAACTATAATAACCTTGTTAACTTAGTTTTAGTTAGAGAAATACCATTGTAACTAAGATAACATAAACAATATCAAACATCCCATGAACACTATCTCTTATGTTAGCACATAACTGTTATTAAACAGGCAAAACTTTCCATACATCCATTGATTACTCTTGTTGGCACAGGGTGGCACTACTGTTTGGAGAGTTTTGCCTGTTTATTAAACAATCTAAGTTTATATAAAAAAATAAGGTATATAGATTTATTACTCAATAGTTTATAAGATGTTTTAGTGCCTGATCTACAAGGATTACAATTGATCTAGGGATCTCCTAATCCAAAATCAAATACTCTATCAACTGCACAAAATGATGCAAAGCAAAAATAATATAGCACATAATAATAAATTTGCATAACGATATACTTATAGAATATGATTACAAGTGGCATTAGATAGGATGAGAGGGATGATGAAATTGTTCATTGAATGACAACTATTTTAGTTTTCATTTCTGCATATTATCTAGAAAAGAGAAAGAAGCACCAATCATTATTTTTAGACATACTTACTTCATAAGCATTTTTATTACTATATTTATGAAGCTCTTTTTTAAATTCAGAAATAATCTAATATATATCATATAGAGTAACAATTATTAGTGTAATTGCTTTAAATTCTTTAGATTTAAAATTCTTGTTTAACAGCTTCTTTACACATATTTAGCACCTAATTCTTCATTGACTATGGCAGATGGTTAGTTATAAATGAAAGTTTCTATTTGTCTATGCTATAATTTTAAATATAATAGGAAAGTAATAGGTATTAGCTTATTGAAGTCTTAATCAAATATAAAAAAAAATTATTGGGTAATGATGATTATTAGTTTGAAAATTGATAATATTAGCCTAAAATACCTTTGAAAAAATATTTAATTTTTTGAAGCTTCAATCTCATAACAGATAAATCTAAACCCTAGCAGTTTAAGCTTTTTTTTATTAGAAGTGATAGTTTTATTTGCTGAGTTTTCATCAGTTTGCGCTTATAATAAATATAGATGAATCATGTATTACAAAAATTAAGTGATTGTAAATTCATATGATCAGATGTTAATATCATAAAAACTCATAAGTGTTTAATTGCATGTGCTTGAAAATGAGTAATGGTCAATATGAGTTTATAAATTACATATTTTAACTTCTTGCTAAGTTACTTAAAAAGTAATTGGCATTCTTTTTTTTTTTTGTATATTTAGAAACAACAATTTTTAAAGACTTATTATATCGAATTTTGATTCAGATAGCAAAAATTAATTGACTATTGACTTTATTGGTAATAATGGAAAGGTATCACCATGTTTTAGAATTTTATAAAATGTAGCAATCATATAACTCTGTTTTTATCTTATTGGAATGATTAAATATACTATTGTATTTATAATTAACATGGGAAAAATTACAAAAAAAAAAACTTACTGTTTAAGATGAATGAAGTTATCTTTCTACACAATCCACACTCATGTTATTTTTTCAATCTGCAATTTAATGCTCAATATTAATTCCTGGGTGAAATAATCCCGATTCTTCAATTTACTACTAACTTAATTTATTATTTTTTACTGCGTTCATTTGTATTCCATTTGTATTCCAAGATGATTAGGAAATCTAATATATATATATATATATATATATAATGTATTATCTTTGTAACAATTGGCTATATATGTGTATCTCAGAAATTGTAAAAAGAATTGATTGCTATTATCACGAGTTAAAATATAATATTCTATTAATGACTTTTTCTCAGATTATATTTTTAAATGTCATTAGAGAGTCATTATTACGTTTCTACTATTTCTGTTTTTATCTTTTAAAAGCTGCATTTAATATATAATCAGACGACATTATCTAATTTTATCCATGTTATTATAATCATTTATACTAAAACTAAAGTTTTAATTCAAAATGATTTTTTTTAAAAACTTTTTTTATTAATTAATTGGAATTTGTTACTATTACAACTATAAACAATTACTTTAAAAAATCCAATATCTCATACAATCATTAAGAAAAATAAGAATTAGAAAAACGCATATGAAATTACAAAAAGGTTATAATGCTTTTAAATAGTTCATTTTAAAAGCAAATGAATCTTCAAAATAGCTTGAACAATGAATATATATTTATTTATATAAGGTAAGCAGGAAAACAATGCACATAAAACGGTGTGAAAGGATAACCCATTTTGTTGTGCTTTCTGATGAAAACTAAAGCTGGAAATATAGTACATATTTCTCCTTTAACTAGTGCCAATGTCATCAGCACTAGTACGGGTTTGAACCCAATCTTGTATATTTACTAACATCCATCTCATAATAGGCGGTAGTATATTTGTAATCAATATTATAATTTTTTATCTAATTTATATTTTATGATTAAAACCAACCTCTTTATAATGTATGTATATTTGTTTATTTTATTAAATTGGTACTAAGTAAATAATTAAATCCTAGATATCTATAAAATGTTACAAATATTTTCAATTCTTTCATTAAAGTCCATTTTTTTAATTAATCAGTTGGTAACATTTTATATTTATTTTGTGATAAATGTATCTTAAATGATCAATTATGTAAACAATCTAATATTTGTAAGGTATATTTTGTAAATTTATATTTAAATTTTATATCAAATATAAGTTTGAAAGTCATTGTATTATTTATAGAATGTACCAAATTCCTAAAATTTTTGTGAATAAAATTTACATTTTCTTTAATCTAAATCTTAATTAAATAAGCTTTGTTAATATGATGACTGATAAACTAAATCATTCTTGTTGCTGTTTTCTTTTAATTGGCAAAATAAACCCTTGGGACATGTATAATTCTGGATTGTAGATTTCCCACACAGGCAGACACTGACCACAGAGAAAGTCACCAGCAAACATCATGTAGATTGAACCCTAAAAGATAAGACTGGATCAGATAAATAGTGAAAAATTTTGATAAGGGATTGAAGAACAGTTCTCTGAAAAAAGTTGATTAGTCTTTATAGTACATTGTGCCTAAAGAATGATGGGTTAAAAGATCAGATGTTTGCTTTTTGGAGCACTGTTCAACCAGCTCATCACACTGGCATTCCAGTACTCTCAACA
>JAQFVV010013095.1:211720-266071 GCA_028023455.1 Epiperipatus broadwayi
ACACTAAACAAACTATTTAAAATATTTGTGGGATTGTATTTCTGGTACATAGCCAGCAGTTTATTTATTGGCTAGCAATCATGTTGGATTTTTTTAAGAATTTTAGTAAACAATATTTGTAATAATTAACATCATCATAAGTTATATTATTATTTTATTAATCTGTACTAAAATATATTTACTAAGGTTAGAATAACAACAAATTTAATAATGATAATAACAAGAGAGATTAAATAGAATAAAACCATTTCTACAATTTCTATTTAATTTAAAAAAATGCTTAATATGATGATTATAGTTCAAGTGAAAAAGGAAAAAAACATAGTTTAAGAAAAATAATGATCACTTTAAAGTTTCTTACTGGTAATTTATCATTAACAAAGTACATTATAAGTTCTACCATGCATGGATTTATATGGAATGAGGGGATCAGTGGTCTACTATTGGAGTTTTACATAGATAATTTGTGGTTCTAAATTCTGTAGCTAACTTTGCTCAGGGTCTTATGCGACGTAGTATAAAAACAACACCAGCAAATGGTTTCTTTTACTTGTACCTTTTAGATAAGCTAGAACACTGATGAGTCCTTCAGCATGCTCTTCATAACTTTGTGCAAGGTTTTTTTTTATGATTGATCTAATTCCACCTCTTAGATTTCTCCTTCACTTTTTTTCTTTGTTCTGAATGTCCTATACAATTCACTTTTCTTTTAATATCCTTGATCTTTTTTTTCTGTGCATCACCTGTTGACCCCTATTAGTTCAACTTATGTTTTGTAGAAGTTTGTCTTTAAATTTTTATTTTCTCTTCTTGCAATTGCCATCTTTAATTACAATCAACTGCTATGCTTTGTGTGACTAATGGCTTTTTGTAATAAAAAGTTATTTTCTTATCTCACTTTTTTATTACACACAAAAATAGTTTTCTTCCTTTCTTTTTCTCAAGTTATTTTTAAGACAAAAATGTATATAACCAGCATTGTGTACCTAAATTAACAAAATATTTAAAACAAATATAATATTCTATTTAAGTACTTTATGAATTTGATTTGTAATACTGCCAATTGAATTTGTACTAGAATAAATACAGTACAATACCTCCTCGGTCAATGACAAAAATAAAATATGATGTAGAACACTATTTTATTCTCCAAGCTCTATTAATTATTTCTATTCAATGTATTAGTTTTACACAAAAAGAAAATTTTTAAACATTCAACTATCCAAGGTTTGCAGAGTTTAAATCCAATTAGTCTTTCCCCCATGCTATCTAACATTATAATTTGTTTTATAAGGTTTTAAAACCTGTGCATTAAATATTATATTGTCTTTTTTTCATTTGCTAGAGTAAATGCATTGGATACATTTTCCCTGTTGACCAAATATGGTCCCTCATATAAGTTTGAAACTTTCTAAATATACCCTTCTTTGTTTGGCTAATGGGGTTGGTTCTGACCCATACTCTATATTTTTTTTCTTAAACCTATTCCCTCTCATTTCCTTTCTATCTGTCCTTACACCTGCTGCATGTCTGATCTTCAATGCTGCTTTTTTGATCAGTTTTTCTATGAGTTGTAAAGTACTGATAAAATTTGTTATAATAATTGCACATTCCCAAAAAGGACTTAACCTGTCTCAGTGACTTGTGAGCTGGAAATTCTTTGATGGCTTGTATTTAGTCAGGGTATGGCTTAATTCCTTTTTTGTTGAGCAAATGTCCCAAAAAACTGACTTCCACAGTGGCTAAACAATTTTTTTTTAATATGTATTCATTTATCTTCACATTCTTGTAAAAACATCTGTAGATGTCTCAGATGTTCCTTGGGGTTTTTCAATGTTATTATTACATCATCCATATAAATGGTAGGCAAACTCTTTATCTCAGCAAATAACACTCGGTCTAAACACTTTAACAACCCTGCTTCACTGTTTCTCAACCCAAATGGTATTCTGTTGAATTGATAATATATGCCATTGTACCTGAAAGCTGTATATTTAGGGTCAGCAGGGTGCAGTTTAATCTTCCAATATCTGGCCATCAAATCTAACATTGAAAATTTTTCTTTGCCCTGGAATCTATTCAATAATTTGTTCATTGGAGATGGCACATTTTGATCACACCAGGTGACTATCTTCATAGATTTGTAACATCTAAATAGTCTACCTCACACATCTTTTTCTACTATAACCAATTGGTTATTATATGGTGATGACCCTTTTGTTATAATACTATCTTCCTCAATTTGTAACAATTGCTTTTCTACCTCAATTAGGTATTGGTGAGGTATAGGGTATGATCTTTCCTGGTATAGTGTGCCATCAGTAATCTTAATCTGGTGTTCATACCCTTTAATTATGCCTGGTTTATCCAAAAAAAATTCTTTGTATCTCTCTAATAACTCTCTTACCACCTTTTCCCACCCCTCTGTATTACTTTTTATATTATCACATACCTCTTTTGATCACATTATTTTTCTGACTTAAATTCTATTATTTCTTTTTCGCATATAGTATGTCCTTCTCTGTAAGTAATCAAACATCCCATTTAATGCATGAAATATGACCCCAAGATTATGTCATGTACAAATGCTTTCAATATTAAAAGAGTGTACTGTATATATCTCTTTTCTATCCTTACTTGTACCCATACTTGTTTTGTCTCTATCTGTGCCTTTTTATTATTAGCTAATGCTACCAGAGTCTTCCTCACAGGCAATGTTTGAATGTCTCTAATTTGCTGTGTTATGCATGTATACACAGTATCAGACATGACTGATATTTGACTGTCCAAGTCAAACAAAGCTCAGACTTCCACATTAGCAATCCCTATTGTAACTTTTGGGTATTCTTGGAATGCAAAATGTATTGTCTTATTATCCCATTTACAAATCAGATTGTCTACTGTTTTTCCCTCTTTGTTTTTTTTTTCTGTCATGGTTTGACTATCTTAATTTTTTTTTAATTCAGATACTCTGCTTGGTTTCTAATTATTACTTATCTTTTATTAATACATTTGCTGAAGTTGATCCTCCCTTTGTCACTTTACCTTATGAGCCACTTTAACTCCCAAATATTGCTCATATATTTTTAAACCTTTTATTATTTGATCTTTTATTCTTATCTCAGACCATAGCTATTGTTGATGCCTCGAGTTGGGCCACCATTGTAACATTTACAGTACAAATAAATTTTTATTATATGATTTGCAATCTCATATTCATTGACTAAATTGCATTCAATTATATGTCACAAATCTGCAAGAATTTATGCATTATCCGCAACAATGATTTTTCCTGGTCACTTAATCC
This sequence comes from Epiperipatus broadwayi, assembly GCA_028023455.1. NCBI lineage: Eukaryota > Metazoa > Onychophora > Udeonychophora > Euonychophora > Peripatidae > Epiperipatus > Epiperipatus broadwayi. Next base: position 215,028 of record JAQFVV010013095.1, read on the forward strand.
TATTTTAAACAATTCAATTCTACTTGAAAAAAAGGAAACCAGCTTATATTTATTTAAGGCACCAGAACTCATATTTAGAATTCACTGGTTGAACCCTCTTTTTTTACCAAACACTAAACAACCTATTTAAAATACCTGGAGGATTGTATTTTTGGAACAGAGTCAGCAGTTTATTTATTTTCCAGCAATCATGGTGGATTTTTTTAAGAAGTTCAATAAAAAATATTTGTAATAATTAACACCAATGTAAATTATATTATTATTTTATTAATCTATACTAAAATATATTTACTAAGGTTAGAATAACAACAAATTTAATAATGATAATAACAAAAGAGATTAAATAAGGTGAAACCATTTCTAAGATTTCCATTTAATTTAAGCAAACAGTTAATATCATGGTTATAGCTCAAATATGAAAGAAAAAAACCTAGTTTAATCAAAAATAGTGATCACTTTAAATTTTCTTACTGGTAAGTTATTATTAACAAAGTTCATTATAAGTTCTATCATTCATGTATTTATTTTGAATGAGGAGATCCATGATCTTCATAGATAATTCTCAGTTCTAAATTCTGTAGATGACTTCACTCAGGGTCTTATGCAACATAGGGTAAAAACAACACTGGCAAATGATTTATTTTACTCATACTTAAGCTGGCACACTGATGAGTCTTTTGGCATGCTCTTCATAACTTTGTGCAAGGTATTCTTTTTTCATAATTGATCTCCTAAATACAGTTCCCAGGTTTCTTCTTCACTTTTTTCTTTGTTTATGAATGTCCTATATGATGCATTTCTCCTTTTATATCCATGATCTTTTTTCTTCTGTGTATCGCCTGTTGACATCTATTAATTCAATTCACTTTTTGGAGAATTTTGTCTTTAAATTTGTACTTTCTCCTCTTGTAATCACCATCTTAAATTACAATCAACTGCCATGTTGTGTGTGATTAATGAGTTTTGCAATAAGAAGTTATTTTCTTATCTCCCTTTTTTTATTTAATACACACAAAAATAGTTTTCTCCCTTTCTCTCTTTCAAGTTATTTTTAAGCCAAAAAAAATGTATATAAGCAATGTTGGGTCCTTAAATTAACTAAATATTTAAAACAAATGTAATATTCTCTTTAAGTACTTTACAAATTTGATTTCTAAAAATGCCAATTTAATTTGTACTAGAACATATATATATATATGTGTGTGTGTGCCAATTTAATTTGTACTAGAACATATATATATATATGTGTGTGTGTGTGTGTAAATTTAAAATTACATGGTAATTATTTGATTCACTTTTGGTACAATCATAATTATAGAGTAGCTGATGTTGGTATACTATATTTTCTCTTAAAAACATTTTCCTAATATATATATATGATTTTTTTTTTGTTTATATATATATATATATATATATTATTCACAAGTAATGAAGTAAATAATAATTATGGTAAGGCAAAATAAGCATAAAATAAATTTATTAATCTGCTAAGCCAAGGTTTTGATATGGAGTATCTTCCTCAAAACATAACTGAGAGGGAATTAACAAAATGTTTTGCTATTTCCACTTGCATACAGTGATAATTAAACTGGGTGTTAATTTAATGAATTTACATGTATAATAGCTGTAAGTGCAAATTGAGTAAGCTATGCCTATGTTGTCAAATTAAATGAACAGAATTTTAGCAGCCAATTGAAAAGGAAAACTATTTTCAATTAATTGCTAAAATCCAAGCTTTTTTTTTATTTAAAGAGGAAATGTGGCTGAAATCATATATCTATGAGATATTTCAAATATTTAATATATATTTCAGCTAATGTTAAGCATTGTTTTATATATATCAGGATGTTTACATTTATGATGTGAGAATTGCTTTTAATAAATGCCAGTTGTCTCAGAACATACGAGTGTGATTGCGACATTCTCAAAAGTGAACACATTTAAACAATAATTTATGAAAAAGTTTGAATGTTTTAACATCTTAATTAAACAACCATTTTTTTTAAAAATTCTTTAAATAAATAGAACAAAATGTATGTTCACAATATTTTTTTCAGGTAAGGTAATCAAATTTATTATAAATTTATTATGAAACACATATATTGGTGATTATTTATCTTTTCAACATATATGTGTTCAAGTGTATCAATGTTATGAGATTGTGTGGAGAGTGGTGGGTCATGTGATAATCTGTGCCCATATACCCTATATATTACATATATAGGCATAGGTATATAATAATCCTGTGTGTTTTCAGTTATAATAAATTGTTAACTATAGTACACAGAAAAACTTTAAGTTGACTCAAGATTGTATATTATATAACCTTTAAATTGAACTGCCACAAACACCTCTTTAGTATTTCTCTTTCTACAGTTATTTTTTTTTTTACATGTAATAATTTTATATAATCTAAACTGAAAGTAAATTTAAAATTACATGGTAATTATTTGTTTCACTTTTGGTACAATCATAATTATAGAGTAGCTGATGTTGGTATACTATATTTTCTCTTAAGAACATTTTCCTAATATATATATATATATGATTTTTGTTTACATTTGAAATTTGTTATTATCATTATTATTATTGGTTTTCATTTTTAAATTATCAATTAATTTGTTCAATGCAATTTTTAAAAGTGAATATTCTATAGAAACCACATGCACCCATACTTGGAAAAGCCATCTTTATTTTATATATAATTGCTTACTTTACCAATTTTCTTTTAAAGATCTAATGAAAATTAGGCAAAATATTTTAATAATTATTTACAACCACTTTGTAAAAAAAAAAAAAATTATTAATGATGGAATGACTACATTATGAACAAAAATAATCGTTTTTTTTTTTTTAAAAAAAATAAAATAAATCTATCCTTTTTGTAATATTTTTTTTGAATTGGTTGCTTTAAGAAATTTTTTTGAAGATGTAATGTAAATTAAACAAAATATTTTAATATTACATAAATAAGTGTGAGAAATTCACAATTGGAAAAAAAGTATGTGGACTGTTTGGTACAGTTCAGAAATGTACCCATCAGGTATTAATAAAGTTAAATTACAATTTAAAGTATTAAACATATACCTACTATATTTGATATGTGATACTTATGGACAACTCTTATGGTTTATTAATATTTGTGAATTTGGCAGGATATGTGGTAGTTATGGACAACTCTTACGATTTGAAATAGCTATTGTTCACAGTGCCTGTCCCTGAACCAGTCAGTCTTTTCATGAACACTATTAGGAAAGTAAAATCATGGCATCAAAATTATTATATAATAAAATGTGGAAGTTAATTAATGTACCAGATCCACGAATCAGTAGTAGCTAAGCAAAAGATGAATAATAGATTCAAATTACATCAAAGCTTATAGTTGAATGGTAAAGCTACATCAGTTTACTATTATTTATCAAAAGATAATCAATATACAAATGGTACCAGACTGTTGATGATGTGTAAAACATAATTTTTTCTGTCTTTTATAAGCTTGTAAACATTATTTTTCATAAATAAAAGCTTTTGAGATTAAACTCTTACGATTTATTAATATTTGTGAATGTGACACATGACAGGTGGTGAATTTGCCATGTGGCAGTTTTACAGAGAAACATCCATACATTCACCAATCAGACAATAAAGAAATAAGCATTTTATATGTAAGACAGTATAGATTTTTTAAAATTGATATTACAATATTTATTATTAATTGGAATTAATGTATGAGAAATTTGGTTCTTTTTATATTCTAAGCTTTTCTGTTATAATGAAAAAAGATTTAAAAGTAGCAAATATACATGATACTGTCATTCATGTAGATATATGTACATTTTAAATTTTGATAATTATATATATATATATATATAGTAATAATAATTTTTATTGTTATTACAATATTTGTTTAATTAACGGACATTTTATTTGTATACATATATGTGTTGGTGATCCAATTTTGATTGTTTAAGTTATTTTATTTATATATATATAAAAAAAAAAACTTCAATCATATTTTCAGGCCTGAATATTAAAATATCATCAACATATCTAAAATTTGTTTTAATGTCTATGCAAGTCCATATAAATTAATGTTAGTAATATTTACGGCCTAAGTCCTTGAAAATACTTGTGAATAAATTATTAGTGTTATTTACTTATATTTGCATTACAATGTATTTTTGTTTTTGTATATTACAAAATATATATATTTTAGCGAGCGGCATTTACGTATTATGGCATGTTTAAATCAACAAATATTTAATTGTATTTTTTAAAATTACTGTTAATTGCTTAATAAAAAACTTATAACAAATTTTGTTTTGTTACATTAATAATTTTATTGCCGTAAATTAGATGTAAATGGATAAAACATTGAACTGGGTGAAAAATAAATAACCTAATCTATAGTTTTTAAGTAAATTGAATTAAATGACTTACCTGCATAATATGACAGTATCATATGTTACTACAAATTTTTAAAACACCAGATTTTTATCAGTTTTTGAAACTAGTTTTATCAATAGAAAAGAAAAATATGTAAAACTTAGAAGATTTTAACAACTGATTGGTATAATGAGCTACCATGTGAGTATTTTTTTTTTTTTTTAATTTAAGTAATTTGATATATATGTAAATAGACAGTTACTACCTTAAGTTACTTAATTAATCTTTTTATTTAATCACTTAACTGTCTTCTAATATAATGTCTTTACCGGGTAGTTATTTGCTTGACTAATTTAACTAACAGCTCACTTTGTTTCGGGCTAAAAGGCATAATGAATGTTATTGTTTCATAAAACTTTACAAATTAGAAATTAGATAAATTCTGAGAATTAGTCAATTATTGATTATTTTTTTTTGTTTTATAGTAAACTCATGTTGTACAATTATCTACAAATGCTATGACACTTTAAAAAAAAAAAAAAAACAGAAGTTACTTATAATATTTTTTTTGGTTCTATAATATATATGTATACGAATCATTTAATGTTCGTTTAATATTTACCCTATTAATCTCTACAACCATTTTAGTTTTAATTTAAAATGTCCATTATTCCCCCAAAAGTTGTTTTATCAGTAATGTTTCTTGTAAAAATAAAGCCTTAATTTCAACAACACAAACATGTGGTGAACTCTTGTTCATGTCCTAAGTCAGGTGTTCTCAATCTTTGTAGAATTTCAGGACAGATTAGATTTTTTTTCCATGTGTCATATCATCCGCTGGGAAGTGAATCCGCTAACCCGGGACAACTGCTTGTAAGACAGCTGTGCTGACCTCTCGACCTCCAACTCTTGACTAGATTAAATACTTTTCACGCGAAAAATACAAAAGTTCAAAATTACAAAGATATTACATCTTGACCAACTGAAAATAACAAACAGACAATATAAATTCATGTCATTTATTCAAATAACAATGGCATACATGTGTCGGATTAGGTTACCCAGACTGTGACCACGTTGCGCACAAACAGCCACAATGTAATACAGCGGGTCACACAAAAATGCACGGCTACAATAGCACAGAGTTATCTACACTTTATTTTCACAGAACACATAAAACGGATTTATGAAACACCAGTGTTCTGCAGAAATCGCTTTGAGAACCTGCCTAAATAATCTCTCGTTGGTGCAGTTAAATTTCAGATTTCATCATTATTCACAAGGTAGCATTGCTGAAAAAACAATGTGAAGGGAGTGATGGGCATTTTATAATTGAATTTTTAACTAGTGATATATATAAAGAGAGGGGAAACAAAATGATTTTTTTATTATTTTAAAATTCAAGACCTTACACCCACATGGAATGAATTTAAGCATAGAGACTATTACATATTTAAATTACCTAGTCTCCTAGAAAATTTTATATTATAATTTTTTTTATTTTTTATTTTTTAACTAGGCACTCTTCACAAACCTGGGAGCTTAATGGTTTAGCATGAAATACTTATATTGGTGATTATTATGTGTGTGTGGTCATGTGTATCAGTTGTATGAGATAGTGTGGATAGATGAACGGTGCTTGAAAATCTGAGGTCAAATCCCCTATACTTAATGTTTGTTTTTTTTATATGTGGGTGTTTTCTTATATAAAATTTGTTGATGCAAAAGTTTTCTTTTATATGAAGGTTTTATTAGTGTTTAATTAGTAAATAGATAAACAATTAATTTCTAATAATAATTATTATTGTACTTTGCATTAGCTTTTAAGCAAATATTAATATGTGCACAGACAATTTTTGTAATTAAGTTTGATTAGTACAAAATGTAGTTTTTTTTGTTTGTTTGTTCGTTTTAAGTATATATGATAATTAATTTGTCATTGGTTGGTATAATGTCCTGCATAAGTTTTTGTAACCAATCGGGATTTTTTTTTTTTATTGAATTTGTAATCTTTTATCAAATCTGTAATTGTTGAATATAGCCATTTTACTATATATATATATATATCACCCAACACAATTTAAAATTTATATTTTTTCCCAAAATTCCATTTCAAATTAATATTTATTTTTAATCAAAAAAAAATAACAATTATTTATTCAATAAATCTAATCTTCCAATCTACACTACAACACAAAATTAAATATTTAACCAAATATATAATTTAATTAAATAATATAAAAACAAATTTTACTAAAATATAATAAATTTTATATAACTATTTCTAAATTTTTTATTATCATACCACACACCCCAATATTTCAAACACTATTTACACAAAAATATACCTTTTCAATTAAAATACCAATAAACAAATTAAAATTTTCACATCCCCATTATCCTCTCATCATAAGTTCCCGCAAAAACACACCCAACTTTAATTTATTCTTCCTCCACAACAAATCGCCCCCAAACCATTTTGCCGGCTTTTTCTGAATAAAACCAGTGCTCTGGTTGAAATATTAAACTATTATCTGGATATATATAAGTACTTTTTTATATATATAAAGAGAGAGAATGGCAAAGCTTAATTTTTTTTAAAATTATCAATAACAAATACACAATTTTCTAATTTATTTAAAAATGTAGATTTTTTTTTGCAGTTTTTGATATCTCAAAAGTCTTCGTCAATATCATTGTTAAAAGCATTAATAATTTTTGTATTATATATGCATGTTAATTTCAACAACCACTGAGTAGCAAAAACATTTTAGCATTAATAATTAAGTCTTATATTGCAATACATTAAGAGAGAATTTAATGAATATATCCATAGTGTAATTTCATTATGTCAGTGACTGATTTTTATTCTCTTTTATCACCAAGAGGAAGAATGTAATCATAAATATATGACCAAAGGCACATGAAAAAGATGTATGATTCCCAAGATGTATATTTCCTGCTGAACCAGCACTTATCAGTTGGCCCGGTTCACATTCTCTTGCACATATCTTTCTTGTCATTCAGTATATATAGATAGGGAATTACTGCAATGGATAAGTATCAAACTTATTGTCCTCACAATTTTTACATGAACAATTTGATGAAAGTATATTAATATTTTTATTAGCCATTCATTAGACTAGAAATTATTCATTTAACGAATAATATTTCTGTATGTTATTACATCAATTCATGTGCAGTATGGACTGATTTTTTATTCATTTGAACACCTTATGGAGAGATGTGGTCATAAACATATGACCAAAAACATGTAATAAAGATGTATGCTCCCAAGATGTGCATTTTCATTCTGAATCAACACTCATCATTTGACTCAGATCATATTCCCTTAACATATGTCAATGCTGTGAGGTCAGTAACTTTGGCACTTATCAAATAAACTGAAAGAATTTTCTGTCTATATATACTGACCATTGATAAAGATATGTTAAGAGAATATGACATGGGCCATCTTATGAGCAATGATTCAGCATGAAATGTGAATCTTAGAAATCATATATATTTATCACATGGATTTGGGCTTATGTTTATGATTACAGTCCTTCCCAAAGTGTTAAAAGTGGATAGAAACCAGTCTAAATGGATAATTTCTAGTCAAATGAATGACTGATAAAAATAATTACACTAGGTGTAAATAGTACTAAAATATTAAAAAAAAGTTAATATGAGAATATTATTATAAAAACAGTCATTTGATTTTTTAAAAAATAATAAAAATTACAGTTTGTATTTCTCTTTGGGTCAATTGTGTGGATAATTTCATGAGCCATAAAAAGATAGGATGCACTGTACAAATTTGTGATCAATAATATTGTAAAAAATATACTACATAATTTTACTAATTTATTTTCTGGCAAAGAATATAAAAATTTGACTGAAGGATTGTTAGTTGACTTGCACAACATATGGACAGTTATTTAAATATTTTTTGAAATTATTAGAAGCTACATTGAATTGATTCATATAGATTTCACTTAGTTTATAAGTTAGATTTTTGTAAAAAAAAATATGAGATTATTTAAAATTATTAGTTGGTGTCACTTCAAACATCTTTTTAAAGCAATATCAATTTTAGTTAAAAAATTAAAAACATTATTCATCATCATCATCACCATCATTTCAACCATTATTAATCTACTGTAAGATAAAGTTTTCTCCATGTTCAATCCATCTTCTCTAATATCTAGCTTCTCTTCTCGTCACTACCCCTGCACACTTCCTTATTTCATTTATCCAACACATGAGGTCTCTTTCTAGGTCTTTTACAATCTTTGGAATCTATTTTAAGATTTCAACTGTTCAACTATTATCATCTATTCTAGGAATATATTAAGCCCAACTTCATTTAGGTCTCTTAATTCTTTCAACAATGTCAATAACAGCTATTTGTTTTTTTACCAATGTATTTTGTTTTTGATTTTATCTTGTTATTATAACATGTAACTCTCCATACTTCTTTGAATAGTTTGAAGTCTTTGACTTGCTTTATTGTTAAATGTCCAAGTCTCAGATCCATAAGTAAAAACTAGTAAAACACATTTATTAAAACCTTAATTTTCAAACACGTTGGCATGTTTCCTTTTATTATTAAGGTATTTCTAACAAAAGCATTCCAATCAAGTTTAATTCTATAACTAATTTTATCAATTATGTTTCCATATGTAGTAATAATAAGACCAATGTGTTTGTAGTTGTTAACTTTTTCTAACTCATCATTATTAATCTTTATTTTCATTTTTTGAGAAAATCCATTGAACACTACTTTAGTATTTTTAACATTTACCTTTAGTCCTACTTTTTTACGTTTATCTAATAACTCTTGCAACATTTGCTGAAGGTCTAAAGCAATATTTGCAAAAACAACTACATCATTGTCAAAATCTAAAATTTAAAAAATCGTTTGTCATATATATTTATCAATTAACAAATTGGTCATCAGCATTTGAATATTGTTATCTGTAACTCCTTTACTTATGAAGTTTATTGATTTATTGTTCACATTGAATAATTAACCCAACCGCAAGAATATTGATTTTACATTTTTTTTTCTTTTAAATTCAATATTTAAATTGTAAGTTTGTCAATTTTATAAACAATACAATTTCTTAATTATTTCAAATAAATAATATAACTAAATAATTAAAAATATCTTTATTAAATTCTTAAAATTAAGGTATCCAAATGTGATTAAGATTTTTATTGGATAATCATCAAGTACCCAATCTAGTAGTCGTCTAATTAATATAGGTTAGGTAATGGATAACTAGACATCTTACATAATGGATAAGAAAAAAATCATTGCCAATATGCAGATGAGTACTACTTGCTTCACTTTTTCTCTTTCAAAAAATTTTGCAATCATTGCTTTTCAATGAGCAATTTATATTTATTTATCTCTCTATATAGAGATAATGGAGTAATTATTAATATTTTTTTCACTCAGCTGAAAGTAATTGTTATGTTATTAAAATGGTATATTTGTTTTTATGTTATAAATACAGTTGCTTCCTAAAACATATCTTTACATCTACAAGCAAACATTTTATAACAATAAATATTAAATGAATAAAAAGCATTTTGTTTCTTGCAAGTCAATGCTCTTCATGCAATTTATTCATTGTCTAAAACTTAAATGTTATCAGGCTTTATTTCTATAATAGATTTGTTGCAATTTATATTGGCCTATATATAAAGAGCCTGCTAATAGCTCTAAATAAGGTTTTACTTTATCATAGATAAAGGTTTCAGGTACTTTCTCTTGTAGCATTTACCATTAAAAAATAAACAAATAAGTTTGTTTAGTGCTATTAGCAGGATCTTTATATATTACATATTGGAAATGCAAGCTATATAAATCATGTGACATGTGACTAATATTTACTAATTAGGGTATATGAGCACAGACTTTCACACAACTCACCACCGTCCACACTATCTCATAACACTGATACACTTGAACACATATGTGTTGAAAAGATAAATAATCACCAATATACGTATTTCATGCTAAACCAGAAAACATCAGTTGGTCCAGATTACCATCTGTACACTTATATGCTATAAGTGCTCAGATATATATATTAAGATAACCAAACATCATACTTTAATGGACAGACTTCAATCTACACCACACTCCAACTCTTCAACTGTCTATCCAATTGAAAATATGATGATGGAATGCACAAAGGCCACCCTGAGGTCAAGATTCTTGTCACTCCCATGTTGACCTAAGGTCAATCTGACCTCTCATGTTATCTTTTCAACATATATGTGTTCAAGTGTATAAGTGTTATGAGATAGTGTGAAGAGTGGTGGGTTGTGTGAAAATCAGTGCTCATATACCTTATATATTACATATATAGATACAAGTATATAATAAACCTGTGTGTTTCAGTTAATATATATTAATGTAACGCCCAGTAAATCTTAAAATCGCTTTCTTTATGAATTGAAGTCATTATTTTTTTCGGTATTAATTTCCTGTTTCTTCAAGAAATATATTTATTATTATTTTGTATCTATCTTAAATTCTAAATAGTGTAGCTTAATAAAAATATTAACTTTGAACATATTTAAATTTATTAGCATTTGCTTTATTCAAAAAAAGTTAATATTAACGGATTATTTCCAATTTATAAACAAGCCTTTATTTCCTTTCGAAACATTTTGTAATTATACGACTATTAAGATCTTTTTTTTTTTCCCATCACTTTTGATTAAAATCTTTTAATGCTGGTAAACATAAATATATAGTAAACATATTAATATTTCACTTAGTAACCGTATTTAATATCTTAAATAAACATTAACAATAATTGTCTAGCAATAATTTTAAATAAAACTATGAAAGTAAAATCTTGTATTGATTTTAAAATTTTAAGGTTTGTATTTAAAAGCAGCAATAAATAGAAATTAATAAAAAACAGAAAATGTTAGATCTTTTTTATATTTATAGCGATTTTCATCTGAAGATTTTATGTTACTTGTGATTATAGGTTGGACTACTTCCGTCATTTAATTTAAATCAGGGAAGGCCATGAAGTCGATCGTAATCCACCGGTCGATCACAAATCCAATTTAGGTCGATCGCGAGGTTAATCTGGCAAGAGCTGTTGGTTAACGAGTGAAACAAATTAAGTCAAGATTTTCAAGTTTTTTTGTTATTTTTGTTTTTGTTCTAATTTTTTTTTTCAATTCTTGATAGGTGAATTCCACTAAGTCGTATCATTATTGAAAATAATATTTTAATCTTTACTTAATGTAGCTAATTTGAATTAATAAATATTGTTTATAATTACTCATGGTTGCTTTAATTCCTCCGGACATGAGTTTTTTGGCCCGTTAAATAATTATTTTTTACTAGTTAGATATATAAAAATAGTATGTATTTCACACATCCCTCCACTTGGACTACGCCCATGACAACAAGTCGATCGCAACACATTTTCAAAATAAAAAGTAGATCTTATGAACACAAAAGTTGTCAAACCCTGGTTTAAATAATAAATATCCAAATGCATCCAACTGTTAGTAAATAACATATATAATAGTACATAGCACAACGTTTCATGTGGTATTATTTATTTTTCCTCGGGTATTCAAGAAGTGATTCTAACCTGTACAAGATTGCGTTATCTGTATTCCAAAAGTATCAGTATTCAGGTTTCCAATCTCTATTCAAGAGTGCTATACATTGATAGTAATCACATGAGTAACATCTAAAAAAACAGAACAATACCTCCCCAAACATAATGTTATAAACTGGAACATGGATTATGTTATTATTATCAGTTAAAAATATTTAGAAAAGTAAAAATAAAATTTCATTTTTTTTTTTTAAATAGCAATTACTTCGAAATAGCGAACATATAATTACATATATAATGTCATGATCATTTTCAAATATTAACATTTTTTTACAGAATGAAATAGACTACAAATTTAGTCTAATTTAATCTAAAAACCTTTTCACATCTCTCCAAAAAAATATATTTCTAACCATTACACATAATGATCTTCTACGTCTCAAATCTTTTGTTTTAACTATATCAGTCCAACTTTATTTCACCCTCTTAATTCTTACAATTATAATAAAAATAATTGTTTTCTCAATATATATATATAAATTATCCAATATTCTCCAAATATAGATCTTCCAAGATTTGTGGTGATTCTATATTATTAAACAAGTGGTAGATTCATATGTATTAAAAACCTTGCTTTTTAATGAAAGTAGCGTAGTTTTATCTAAAATTAAGTTATTGTTACAAATTCAAACAGTATCGAAAACTAATTCTGTGCTTAATTTCATCCATCATGTTTCCATCTTTCTTGTTAATATATTCAACACTGTTATTTTGCATTATTAACATCTTTGTTTTTTTGTCTTTTTAAAAATACTAATAATACATTAGTAATATATATTTTTTTTGCTTTCGTTTATTAACTCTTGAAAAATTTTATAAAATTCTGAAATCTTTTCACAAAATGTTTAAATAATGATTTTTCAAAAAAAAAAAAAATTGTATCTTAAAATTTATTTTTATTATCATTCTTTTCACTTTCATCGTGGTCAAGCGCTGTTAGCCGGGAGGTCATCGCGGCCGCCTTGCAAGCAAGTAATTGGTTGCAGACGATTGTGGGTTCGCGTCCCGGTCGGTACTATGACATATGGAAAAAAAAAAAACAAGGATCGTGCCTTTCTCTGTGTAAACATGATACTGGAGGAATAATGCATTCTGTTATAATTTCATCATCTACAACTTTTCAAAAATCTTAAGAATTTCTTTAAATCATTTCAACTTTTTGATCTATTGGTTTTTCTTTTAATATCTTGTTCAAGAGAGAATTCGGTTAAATAAGCATCAAACAGTACTTTCTGTTATATCTCTAATTTTTCCTGGAGACGTTTGTTTTTTTCTATTATTTTTTACATAATCTATCTCTTTTATTTTCGATTATGTACTTTTACTTCATCTCTTATCTTCTTAATAATATGTTTTATGGGTCCAAATCTTGTTTGACTTCTTGTAAACTTTATCTTATCATTTTTGTACCAACTTTCTATACAGATTTATTATGTCATCTAACATTTTTAAACTCTTGTTCATTTTGCACTGCCATGTATTTAAATTCCCTTTTTTATTTTCTCCATAATTTCATTTTGTTTTTGTTTTATCAGTTTTGCAAATATTCACATTTTTGTAAGTTTTGCTGCTTTCACAACTAGCTCCAATTTTTTTAACTTAATTAAAATGTTCTCACCCCTCAATGCATTCACCTGTGTACCTCTCTCACTTTACCTTATGGTTTGTATCATAAAAGGCCAATTCAAGACCTCATCTATTTTAAGTCTAACTTCTCTATTGTGAAATTGCTTTTTTCTCTATGTAATTATTTTATATCAACTCTTTACTTGTAAATATTCATTAAGTAATAAATTCCCCAACTCTGAGTTACTCTCATTTTCACATATATTTCCATACTAACACTGATTGAACTTTTTATTTATTTATCTATTTTAAATTTCTACCAAACATCAAATAATATCTTAGCAATTGTTTTCTAATCTCACTTGGTCTTATATATTCAGATATGCATGATAGATACACTATTTAAATAAAATATACTATATGTACCAGACAGTCTTCCTGTGCATCTGTTTTTGAAGGCACCACAAGAATATTACCTGTCTAAATAATTTATTTACATAATATGATATCTATTGATGGAATAATGGTACTTTACACTGAAATTTATAAAACATGACTAGAACTAATGTAGAGTAACAAATCTTTAGTACAAAAAAATAATTGGAAGGCATATAGCACCAGCTAATCTGATGCAAATACTATTGATAAATTGTTTATTGAAACAATGTAAATTCAAAAAAAAGTTGAATATTTAGGAGCATAAAAATAATACAGCATTACATATAATCGTGTATTCAGATTACACAATTAAGTGAATTCATAATTTAAAAAAAAAAAAAAAACACATTATTTAACATAATTTAAACTTCAGAAAAAATAAAACAAAATATTTTCTTCAATAGCAATTCTACAAATATACATAAACTAAAGACCTTTACTTCTGTTTCTACTTTTGCCAATCCTAATAAAATTTGAAATTTTAAACAAAATTGATTTTTAGATTATGAGTGTGGTGTGATTATGCCCCATCTACTAGAAATGAAAGGAAACAAATATTCAAATTCTATGTAATCCACATTATATCTGCATCATTAATATAATATGCAGGAAGCTATTTCAAAGCCTGCCCAATATAAAGGTAACTTATAAAAATATAGCTATTTCTCATTTAAGTACTACTATAATAGTGTAACAAGGTACTTGGCCATGATTGAATAGGCTATTCAAAAGCATATAGAAAGAAATCACAATTATTATATATATATATATATATATATATATATATATATATATATATATATATATATATATATATATATATATATATATATATATATATATATATATATATATATATATATATATATATATATCAAATGGTCTTAACAATGAGACATACTTATGTACACATGTATTCCTTAGTGGAACACTTATTATATACATAAATGTCATGATACTAGTATGAGCCTAAGTAATTTCTCTCTTTAATCTATTGTACACAAATATATGAAATACTGAATTATCATGTGAAAAGTCAATTTTAACTACACTAAAAACAGTTTATTAAAAGTATATTTTCTGCTATCTATTTATCTGAGATTTTATTTTCTGGTATTTATTTAACCAAAATTTACTGAAAAATCAAATTTAATAGAAATATGACTTATATTGTTATAAATTATATCTAATCCTACATAGAATTTGATGATATAAAAATATCACTTATGACCTACTGAATTAGAATAAAAGTTTACATTAATTTACTGTAATTTCATGAAAAATAAAAACCAATTTATTTTTACATAAGTTCTAAATGAGTATATCCTTTTTTCGATTATTCATAATGATTCTTAATTAGATCCATTAAGATTTATATAGGGCAAATTTTGAATCTAGTTAGTGCTGGAAGATGTTCACTGAAAAGTTGGATTCATGTTATTGCATAGAAAAAAGTGTTTTATTAAAGCTTAGCAATGTACATTGGCTATTAAGATTACTGTGTTCCATTTGTGTTGCAACCATGCAGAATTTATTTACAGTATTTAGAATAACATGAGAGTAAACTTCAAAAAGGGTCTATCAAACTAAAACAGGCTGCCATTTCATTGTTTTCTTTCTTTTTTTGATGTTAAGAATTCCAAATAATAGCTTTTAAAAAACTTTAGAATCTTTATAGGGCTTGTACTATTGTTATTTTTTTTAATTTCTTGGATCTTCTAGGCAACAATTTCTCAAAATAGTTTCAGATGAGCCACAATATTTTATTAGAATTATTGAATTCTAATTTAATTTATTTAAATTTAAAAAAATCATTTATGATAATACCCAACCTATGTAAATTGTATATTTCTCAAATTTTTTAGCTTTAAATAAATTTAAAAGAAATTCACTAAAATTAACTCTTTAACTGATTCCTTCAACTTATTTAATCTTTGTCTAAATTTTGTATTGGTCCACTACTTAAATTTGAGAACAATAGCATTTGTCAGTTTCATTTCCAGTTGGTTTCTATTGTTAAAATATTAATCTAAAATACACAGAACTGTTTTAATTCAGCTTCTAAAAATTGAATAATTTTAGATTCAAATTGGTTAAATTTAACAAAAAATTAAAAACTGTGTTAATAACTGAAGAAAAATATAAGAAAAAAATGTTTAAAAAATAGCCAATTGCAAAACAAAAGAATTATATTTCAACCAATCTGTGGTGTCATTATTCAGTCTGTAGCTGTCAATGTAATTTACTTTTCTGAAAAGCTATCATTTTCCCAAAGTTATTTTTTTTGTAATATATAATTTTTTTTTAATCAAACTTTATATTTCAATAAAGTAATGTAAAATCTTATTTATGAATGTAAAAAATTATGATAGATATAATTATTTACTTCAAAATATGAAAGTATACCACATTTCATTTTATGTTCTGAATTTGTCATTTAGAAATGCCTACTTATGGTCAATTAACATTACTTGTTTTGATTACCGACCATTTCTACAAACAGATTTTTCTAGTAGTATTAAAAATTTTTTGAATCAAACTTTATATTTTGATAAAGTAATGTAAAATCTTATTTATGAATGTAAAAAAAATTATGATAGATATAATAATTTACCTCAAAATATGAAAGGGTACCACATTTCATTTTCAGTTCTGAATTTGTCATTTAGAAACACCTAATTATGTTCAATTAGTGATACTTGATTTTTTCTTGTAGTATTAAAAATTTTCCAAATCAAACATTATATTTCGATAAAGTAATGTAAAATCTTATTTATGAATGGAAAAAATTATGATAGATATATTTATTTACTTCTAAATACAAATGCATAAAAGATTTCATTTTGATTTCTTTAGAAATGCCTATTATTCAAATTACAGTTGTTAGGTGTCAACAACTAATCTTGAAAAGTGATTACTTTCACAAGGTTATTTTTTTTGTAAAATTTAAAATTTTCTGATTCAAACTTTATATTTTGATAAAGTAATGTACAATCTTATTTATGAATGTAAAAAATTACAATAAATATATTTATTTACTTCAAAATCAATTACAAATGTGTAGAACATCTTGGTTTAGTTTTTGAATTTGTCATTTAGAAATTCCTTAATTACAATTTCCAGATTTGGCAGACATCCAATCAGAGATAACAGACTGGTCTAAGCACCAATAGCCAGCAAATAATTTTTTTTCAAAATATAACACTATATGCATATATTTTTAGAACTACAATTTTAAATTTTGAATTTCCTATAAAATAAGCCTAAAATGAAGAAATTGTGACCAAAACAGACCAAGAGATGACACATACTACTTCCAAAAACTGTAAATAGCATTTTGGCTTAGTAAACTAGGAATGGGATCTAAACAAAAATAACAAATAAGGGGTTTTAAGCATTGTCTCTGAAATTTTATAAAATTTTATATCAAACAATAAGAAAAATAATTAGAAAATGCATTTCACTATTACTTAAGATTGAATCTAGTACATCTTATGTAACAAAATTAAATAGTTGACAAATTAAATGTTAAATGAAATTTAAAAAAAAAAAAAATTAAAAGCTTAATATTAAACAATTTTGAGAACCATTCAAGAAATTGCACCTCATACTAAAATAAATAAAATAATAAAACTAAATTATTTTACTCCATCTCTCTTCTTTTTTTTTTAAACAAACTATACTTGTCAAAGGTTTATACCATCATTTTCCCAGGGACTACCTCTCACATAATTTTAATTAATACTATCTATTTGCTTAAAGTCTATCAGCTCATCTTTAATTGCTGTTTTTTTTATCAGGTGGATCTTTTACTTTGTATACATTTGATTTTCTTGTGTAAATTGTATTGTGGCTGTGTGATTGAGAGGTTGAACTTGACCTAAGACAATAACTTCATCATTGTTTTTTTAATCTGAATCACTTCATTTTCTTGCTGCAAAGATTTTTTATTCTGAGTCTGTTTTATAAATCATCAATATTATATACTTCACAATTCAATGGACTTATTTTTATTGCATCTAAATTGCTGTTAACAAAAGGTTGTGATCAGTAGAAGTAATATTAGTCATGCCAAAAGTTGAATTCTTCACTGCTGACTTTATATGAGTCTTCTATTTTCACAAAATTTTTAAGTAATGAATTTTTAGAAAAAAATCCTATTTTAAAATGTCTTACTATCATTCTTTTCAATTTCATTTAATCTTTTTACATAATCAGATTCAGATAAAGTGAAATGTTTGAATGATAAATGAGGATTGCCCCTTTCTGTGTAAATATCTTACTGGTGGATTAATGTATTCTGTTATAATTCAATCATATACAACTTTTGGGTAATCTAAAGATTTTTTTCAAATCATTTGAACTTTTTGATCCATTGGTTTATTTGTAATAGTATGTTGAAGAGAGAATTCTGTTAATTAAACATTAAATAGTATTTTCCATGGTATTTCTAATTCTTCTTGTAACAGTTTGTTTACTTCCATTACTTTTTTTACTTTGTCTATCTATTCTTCCTTCTAATTATTTACCTTTACATCATCTCTGATCTCCTTAACATAATCTTTTAAGGTACTTATTTCTTGTTTGAATTCCTGTGAAATCTATCTTATCCTTCCTTTTAACAGTTCTCTACACTCATTTGGTTTACCATCTAACATTTTTTAATCTCTTGTTGTTTTTGTATTAACATGTATTTAAACTCTTTTTTTCATTTTCTCCATAAACTCATTTTGGTTTTGTATTATCAGTTTTTCAAATATTTTCATCTGCATGAGTTCCTCTGCTTTCTCAGCAAGCTCCAAACTTTTAAACATAAGAAGACTGATCCTACCCCACAGTCCATCCACCTGTGTATCGATCTCACTTTATCTTATTGTTTTTATTACAGAAGACCAATTTGAGATCTCATCTATCTTAAGTCTAACTTTTCTATTGTTAAATTGCTTTTTTCTCTAAGAAATTTTAACAACTTATTCTTTGTAAATATTCATTAAATAATGAACTCCCCCACTCACAGCATCTCTCATTCTCACATATATCACTGTACTAGCATGAACTGATCATTCTATTTATATATGTGTTTAAAATTTCTACTGAACCTCAAATACTATCTCTACAATTGTTTCTTAACCTCACTTAGATTTATATATTCAGGCCTGCATAAAATATTATACTATATTTATTAGATAGTCTTTCTGAGTATATATCCCTTGAGTGCATCACCAAGATTTTACCCCAAAAAATATTTTTTATAATATGATACCTATTGATGGGATAATGGTATTATCTACAGAAATTTATACAGCATGGCTAGAATAAATGTAGAGCTAGAGATCTTTATTCCAGAAAACAATTGATGGGCAGATAACATCAACAATTTCCAGAAAAATACTATTGATAGTATCTTTATTAAAGCAAAATGTAAATTCAAACATCAATTGGAGATATAAAAAACAATAAAATAATATATTAGACTTAATCATGTATTCAGATATACTTATTACTGATATATGCTCTTCTTTTACACTTAAGTGAATTTATTATTTTAAAAGAACTCAATATTTTAGCATAATTTAAGCATCACAAAAAATGATACAAAATGTTTTTTTTAAATGTTAATTCTATAAATGTACACAAACTAAATCTTTCACTCTTGTTTCTACTTTTGCCAATCCTATTAAAATCTTAATTTTATACAAAACCTAACTTTATAATATAAATATGGTGAATCATGTCTCCAGCCAAAAAAATGAAAGGCAATGATTTTTCAAATTCTATACAATCTATATTATACATGAATCATTCATATAATATATAGAAAGTTATTTTAAAGCTTGACTAAGTAAAAATAACTGACCCAAGCACTAGATATTTTTCAGTTAAGTACTATTGTAATACAGTATAAATGTGACTGACTGTGGTTCAATAGAATATGGCAAAACATAATGAGAGATAGAGAAAGAAAACACAATTTGTAGTGTTAAATAAATATATATTTATTGAACATATAAAAGGCAATCCTTATGCACATATACATTTCAGAGCCAAACATTTCCTATATATTTGAATATTATAACACTATACTGAATTATCACTTGAAAACTTAATTAATTACAACTATGCTCAAAAACACTCTTTTTTGTTATCTATTTAGACAAAATTATGCTTTCTGTTATTTATTTAGTTTTAATTTGTTTATTACAAAACTTACAATCTTTAATACTGCAAAGAAAAACAGATATCTATTTCTTTTAAAATCAAAAAAAAAAAGAAAACGAAATACTAAAAACAAAATCTAGGCATTATATCATGTATTGGTTCTCAAACGTGTAACTTTAAAAGGCTTATCTCATTCTTACTTCATTATCACCATTTCTCATATAATAAATAAATAATCCACATTTATTAGAAATATGAATTATGTAATTAAATTTTTATATCTTAACCTAAAACCAGCTACATGATATTAACTCTAATTATTAGTAATAGTGTATAGAATTTGATAGTATATAAATAAAAGAATATCATTAATGGCTTAGTAAATTAGGATTAATGTTCACCTTAATTTATGGTCTGTGATGAATAGAAATTTTATTTCTATATAAGTTTTAAATGAGTATATACTTTTTGGATTATACATCATAATTTTTACTGGAATCCATTGAGCTTTATTGGGAAGAGATTGTATGTGGTTAGTGTTGTTACATAGATAACAAATGATTTTGAGTCAAATGGGTGTGAGACTTGCCTTAAGAGAGTTCATTATTAAAAGCTTAACAGGGAATATTAATTATTAAGAATGTTGTAGTGTGTTTATGTTGCCCCCATGCTGAATTTATTTACAGCATTTAGAATAACATGGCAGCAATGTTCAAAAACTGTCTTTACAAAACTCAAACAGAATAGTGTTTCATTGTTTTTTTCTCTTTTCAAGTTCAGAGTTTCAAATAATACTTTTTAATAAAGCTCTGGAAGCTTTTATTGGGTTTCTACTATTGTTTTTTTTTTTTTAAATCCTAAAATCTTCATGACAACAATTTTCTAAAATCATTTCAGATAAATTACCCTTTTACTACAATTATCGAATATCAATTTAGTTAATTTAAATTAAAAAATTGTTTTATGACAATGCCCAATGCAAGTACATTCTATACTTTTCAAATTCATTATCCTTAAATAAATTTAAAATCAATTCACTCAGATGAAGCAGTGTCCTTTTGGAATTTTATAAAGTTTTATAGGAAACAATAAGATAAATGATTACAAAATGTCTTTCCCTGTTATTTAAGATTACATCTATTAAATCTTAGTTAACAAAATTAAATAGTTTACAAATGAAATGTCTTATAAATACATTAGAATGTTAATAATTGAATGTTAAGTGAAATTAAAAATAATTGTTTAATGTTAACTTTTTGATTAATATTTTTATTTCACCTAACATTCAATTGTAAAGTGTTTAATTTCATTAATTAAGGGTTAGTAGATGTAATCTTAACAATAGTGAAATGAATTTTGTAATCATTTTTGTATTGTTTAATATAAATTTCCAAAAGTACAATGATTAATATGAGTGTACTGATTTAAAATCTATTTAAGAATAATGAATTTGTGAAATATGGAATTTACTTACATTGGGCAATGTCATAAAAGAATTTGTTAGTTTATATTAATTACATAAGAATTCAATATTCAAAATAAAAATAAAAAGTTTTTTATTTAAAACTATTTTGGGAAATTGTTGGTGAGGAGAAGATTCTAGAAATTTACAGGAAAAAAAAAACATTGGTAGGATCCTTATAAAAGCTTCCAGAATTTTATTATGAAGAAATTTGAATTTTAAAAAGGAGAGCAAAAAAATGCCAATCTGTTTTAGCTTTGTAAAGGCAGTTTTTGAACATGACCACTGTATTATTATGTTATAAATAAGTCAAGCAAAACAGCAATAGAAATAGATTTCATCAGTCATAATAGCTCATATGTACTGATCAGCTTTTAATAATATCTTTTTAGGGAAGGCCTTCAGCACTCTCAAGAAGCCAAATCCTTAGTGATCTAACTGACACTACCACCTCCACCTCAGACAAATCTCAGTGGATCACAGTAAGTATCATGATGAATAATACAAAATGTACATACACATTTAGATCTTGTAAAGAAAAAAAATATTTGCTACTCATCATGCACTAAAATGAAATTAAGGCGAACTTTTATCCTAATTCAGTAAGTCATATGTAATAGTATTTATTTTTTTTATTATTGAATCTATTAATATTACTAATGTTTAAGGTTAAATTAATTTTTTTGTAACTTGATTATGTGAAGATATAGTATATAATTATATAAATCTTATTTCTATCAAATACGAAATATTTTTATTTTATTTTATGGGCAACAATGATATAATTATTAATGAATGTGATAGGTGTGTTAAATTTGAACAGTTGAGAGCCACCACACAAGTTATAATACATAGATTTTATTTTATATCATTATTCTTTATCTTAAGAGGACCGATTTATTTTCCCCTTCACCATATTAAGAATTTCAAGTTTTGTAGGCAGCAAATTATGGCTAAATAAATAACAGAAAAATTCAATATTTTTTTTTTTCAGCATTGTTTAATAAACTAAGTTGTCAAGTGATAATTTGTTATAGAGTAGTAAGAGAAATTGCTTAGGGTTATACTAATACTATAGCATTCATGTATATAAATTTTTCACTTTGAAATGTATATGAGGTAAACCCAGTTTGTTGGTAATTCCACTTGATATATATTTATTTACCACTAAAAACTGTATCCTTTCTATATTTTTTGCTATGTCTTAGCAGAGAATACTGAACCATGGTAAATTACATTGCTACTATACTACAATAGTATTTAAATGAAAAATAAGTTTGGACTTGGACAAGTTATTTTTCCATTGGTTACATTTTGTAACAACTTCATATGTATTATATTAATGATCTAGATATAATGATGATTGGTTAAAATTTTATTATTCATTATATTTTATTTCTTGTAACTGGGGACATGATCACATCACACTCATATTATAAAGCTCCATTTTATATATGCTTAAGATTTCATTAGAATCTGAAAAAGTAGAAAAAAAGTCTTTAGTTTGTGTACATTGAAAGAAATACAGTTTAAGAAATTTGTTTTAATTATTTTATTCTTTAAGTGAAACATAAATTATGAGAAAATATTGATTGCTATTAAAATAATAAATTCATTCAATTGTGTAAAAGAAGGCATATCTCAGTAATAATTATATCTCAATACAAGATTATACTTATTAATGTGTTTTTATTTAAAAAAAAAAAAATATATATATATATATATATATATATATATATATATATATATATATATATATATATATATATATATATATGATGTTTGTATTTGCATTTATGTTTAATAAACAAATTATTTATAATATTTTCCTGGTGTTCATTGTTTATCTGTTTTTCAATTGTTTTCTGAAATAAAGTTCCCTACCATTTCTTTTGATCTGGCAATGCCTGTAGATTTATCTCACTACAAAGTATCATTCACCTGTCCATGTCAATATATATTGCTCCATAAAAATAAATTCTTTAGCCTGTTAAAAGTCGGGTAGTTCCCTTCGGTGGTCGATATATGGGTGACTGTTCAATACATAGAGATATTTTTTATTTGAAGAATGTCAAATGATGAAGAGAACGAATATACAGCAAACTATTTTCATTTTGTAATGACAATTTTGAACTTCACAGTTGTTTTATTTTTAAAGGTATAAATAAATCAAGAAAATATACCACAGAAATGAAAATATGTACTGTTAGGTTTATAATAGTGAACTTCTCCTTTCACATAATACTCTCAGCACTTTTGTAAAGCCAACTTTTTAGTAAAATACCTACTTGCACTAACCAGATATCAAATTGTCATGAAAAAATTTTAATTGATCCTCGTATAAATTCTGATAAATTATCCAAAAAGCTATATTTTCATTTCAAACTTACATGGAAAGATAATGTTTATGACTGATCACAGACCTAAGATAAATTATATTATTTTTTTTTATTATTATCGAATTCTATACAATATTATGAATATCAAAGTTGATTTAAGTAGCTGATTTTAGATTAAGATTATATATATATATATATATATATATATATATATATATATATATATATATTGCATATTTGTATTAAAAATTGATTTTTTTTTTATTTATATGTGAAATGATGATAATAAAGTGTGAATGAGATAGGCCTTTTTAAAGTTATACATTTGAGAACAAACATACATTAAAATGCTTAGATTTTGCTTGTGATTATTATTATCGTTTTATTTTAAAACAAACGGGTTTCTTACTCTTCAAGATATTAAAAATGCAAGATTTTAATCAGTGAGTCATATGTAAATAAATAACAGAAAATGAATCTCCCCCTAATAAATAACAGAAAAGAGAAATTAAAAAAACTGTTTTTTCAGTGTATTTATAAAAAAAAATAGGTTTTTTAAATGTAATTTTGTATTTCATATATATATGATAGATTAAGGAGAGAAATTACTTAGGCCTATACTAGTATCACATGATCAACATGTCATTTCTTAATACGTGCTGTTAATAAAAATATCAAACTTTTCTTACAGTGATGCCACTAAGGACAAACCTTAATAATCAATGGATACAGGAAGATCTGTGGTCAAATTCCCTACCTAGTGTCTACTCTTCTAACATTTTAAAACAAATTTCCATCTTTATGGCTTTCATCAGTGACAAGCCTTGTATTAAGGGCATTATACCTATATCTTAGGACCTAATACAACCTTCCAACAGCCACTTTTTATATATTTGCTTAACTATAAAGGTAGGAGACCAAACTGAAAACACGATAATATTTCCAACCCAAGCTCATTCACTTGTATGCTCATGTAGATTGAACTTAGTTCACCATCTGTATATTTGTTTTTCAAATCACAGTTACCATTATCATACGAGCAGGATAGGTATAAAACCATCAAAACATCACATCATCACCATTTTGTATGTTTGTATATTCTGTTAATAAGAGTACCAAATTCTTCTTATGATAGTTCCACCAAATACAAAGCTTTGTAATTAATGAGTGCAAGGATATTTGCACATAAATTCTCTATCTAGTGCCTACTCAACCAATATTTACAGACTAGTTTCTAGTTTGGGCTTTCATCAGAGAGGAGCCTTGGATTGAGAGCACTGTATCTAGTTCTTAGCATCTAATGTAACCCTTTAGCAGCCACTTTTTACTTATTTGCTTAACTATAAATCGAGGAGCCCAATGTGAAAACATCATAATGTTTCCTACCCAAGCTCATTCACTTGTACACTCATATAGATGTGGACTCAGTTCTGCAGCTATACATATGATGCTTTGATGGTTTTATATCTATCCTGCATATAAGATAATTGTGATTGTGGTTTTTGAAAAAAATAGGTAAAAGGTGGCTGATGGGTGGTTACATTATACCCTAAGTTCTATATACATTGTTCTCCATCCAAGGTTTTTCACTGATGAAAGTCACAAGCTGGAAACTAGTCTGGAAATGATGGATAAAGAGTTTGATACATATATACTAATATCATAGTGTTTGCATATATAACACGTGTTCTTCTACAGAGGTTGCATGCATAAGGATGTCTTATTTGTAAGTTCACTTAATATATATTTATTTAATACTAAGAATTGTTTTCCTTTTGTATTTTTGCTATGTCTTATCTGTACTTATATAACTATGGTCAGTTCCTTTGCTATTGTAGCATGGTAGTATTTAAATAAGGAGTAGCTAAACCTTATATATGTTACTTTTACATAGGTCAAGATTGGCAACAGAATATGTATTATATTAGTGACCCAATGTATAAAGTGTATTGATTAAGATATCAGAAGTTTCTAGAGGCTGTAGCATCATCACATTTGTATTAAAAAAAGATTAATTTTGTACAAATATATCATTTTATTAGAATTGGCAAAGAAAGACAGAAGTGTGAAACTAATTTAATTTGTGCACAGACAAATTACCATTTAAGAAAGTCATTTTATTATTTCATTCTATTTAAATGATATAAGATTACTTTACTTTATTTATCATAAGTTAAGATAATAAGATTGTTTTATTTTATTTTAGTAGATTCAGAGAAAAGCTATTGCTGTGATATTTTTGATAGCAACAAAATTGTTTTTCTACTAATGATATGCCAAATGTCACCCCAATATGTTATAGTTATTTTTAATTTAAAAATTATTTCATATTTAGTTTCAAATTTACATTTAAAATGTTTGTTTATTAAGATATCATTTTACACGAAGATAGTATCTTAGTGCTATTATTTGTTATTAGGATCACATTTCATTTGCTGTTTTAAAAATAAAGTAAACAAAATTATTTATTATAAAATAATTCATCAGAAATTAACCTTGAGGATTACTTATGAATTACTTGACAAAGAATTGATATGTTTAATATTAAACCATTTTTAAAAAAGAGCTATGTGGCATATTAAGAATAAATAGACATAACTAGGTGTTTGTTTGCCAACCTGAGAGGGAAAAAACTGGAGACAAATAAATAGACCTAATTATCTTGTTCCAGCCTGAAATCAGAAGCACTAAGTATAAAATATATTTAATCATGTAAAAATCATTTGGAACAATTTTAAATCTTGGAAAATTATGTCATCACAGAAAGTATTGTGACACTTTTGACCCAGTAAATGTTAACATCTTCTGTATTGAAAGTGATGACAAAAAATGAAATGTAAAAGAGGTAATGTTTATTTCTAACAATTCCCACACAGTGAAATAAAAAAAAACAGTGTTCAGATATCTAAAAGACGGTTTATTTAAATTATTAATTTACATAAAGTAGTGTTCTATGTAAATTATACAATGCATCCTGCTACTCATAAGTGGTATAAATATGGCTTCATGAGCCAAAAATGCACCCATTCTTTCTCCCCCCCCCATATATATATATATATATATATGATGATCAAAAATGCAAGTTAAAAAACTTGCTAATGCTTGTATTTATGTCCACAGATGGCGTTCTGCCAAAAACACCGATCAAGCGTATGTTTTGTTTACATAAACGTCAGAGTAGTATTCACTATCTCTAACTATAATTCCACTTTCAGATCATGATTTTAAGCTATTTGCTATCATCAGTGAAAGACAGGAATAAAGAAACTAGATCTAAACACAAACTCTGAGCGTTTATGAAACAATTTCTATTCAGCTTGCAAGCGTGAATTTTTAGACACGTAATGTCTTCAAACTCAGCATAGCAAACCAGATAGCTATATGAGTCTGATCTCAGTTCAGCATCATCACATAGTAGAAGCCTCTGCAATCTATATCATTGCAAGAAAGACCTCAAAGGTACATTTATGATAAACAAAAATGCAAGTTAAAAAAGTTGCTAACGCTTGTATTTATGTCCACAGATGGCGTTCTACCAAAAACACCGATCAAGCGTATGTTTTGTTTACATAAATGTCAGAGTAGTATTCACTATCTCTAACTATAATTCCACTTTCAGATCATGATTTCAAGCTATTTGTTATCATCAGTGAAAGACAGGAATAAAGAAACTAGATCTAAACACAAACTCTGAGCGTTTATGAAACAATTTCTATTCAGCTTGCAAGCATGAATTTTTTAGACACGTAATGTCTTCAAACTCAGCATAGCAAACCAGATAGCTATATGGGTCTGATCTCAGTTCAGCATCAACACATAGTAGAAGCCTCTGCAATCTATATCATTGCAAGAAAGACCTCAAAGGTACATTTATGATAAACAAAAATGCAAGTTAAAAATCTTGCTAATGCTTGTATTTATGTCCACAGATGGCGTTCTACCAAAAACACCGATCAAGCGTATGTTTTGTTTACATAAACGTCAGAGTAGTATTCACTATCCCTAACTATAATTCCACTTTCAGATCATGATTTCAAGCTATTTGCTATCATGAGTGAAAGACAGGAATAAAGAAACTAGATCTAACCACAAACTCTGAGCGTTTATGAAACAATTTCTATTCAGCTTGCAAGCGTGAATTTTTTAGACACATAATGTCTTCAAACTCAGCATAGCAAACCAGATAGCTATATGGGTCTGATCTCAGTTCAGCATCACCACATAGTAGAAGCCTCTGCAATCTATATCATTGCAAGAAAGACCTCAAAGGTACATTTATGATAAACAAAAATGCAAGTTAAAAAACTTGCTAACGCTTGTATTTATGTCCACAGATGGCATTCTACCAAAAACACCGATCAAGCGTATGTTTTGTTTACATAAACGTCAGAGTCGTATTCACTATCCCTAACTATAATTCTTATTTCAGATCATGATTTCAAGCTATTTGTTATCATCAGTGAAAGACAGGAATAAAGAAACTAGATCTAAACACAAACTCTGAGCGTTTATGAAACAATTTCTATTCAGCTTGCAAGCGTGAATTTTTTAGACACGTAATGTCTTCAAACTCAGCATAGCAAACCAGATAGCTATATGGGTCTGATCTCAGTTCAGCATCACAACATAGTAGAAGCCTCCGCAATCTATATCATTGCAAGAAAGACCTCAAAGGTACATTTATTATAAACAAAAATGCAAGTTAAAAAAACTTCCTAACGCTTGTATTTATGTCCACAGATGGCGTTCTACCAAAAACACCGATCAAGCATCTGTTTTGTTTACATAAATGTCAGAGTAGTATTCACTATCCCTAACTCATGATTTAAAGCTATTTGCTATCATGAGTGAAAGACAGGAATAAAGAAACTAGATCTAACCACAAACTCTGAGCATTTATGAAACAATTTCTATTCAGCTTGCAAGCGTGAATTTTTTAGACACATAATGTCTTCAAACTCAGCATACCAAACCAGATAGCTATATGGGTCTGATCTCAGTTCAGCATCACCACATAGTAGAAGCCTCTGCAATCTATATCATTGCAAGAAAGACCTCAAAGATACATTTATGATAAACAAAAATGCAAGTTTAAAAACTTGCTAATGCTTGTATTTATGTCCACAGATGGCATTCTACCAAAAACACCGATCAAGCGTATGTTTTGTTTACATAAACGTCAGAGTAGTATTCACTATCTCTAACTATAATTCCACTTTCAGATCATGATTTCAAGCTATTTGCTATCATCAGTGAAAGACAGGAATAAAGAAACTAGATCTAAACACAAACTCTGAGCGTTTATGAAACAATTTCTATTCAGCTTGCAAGCGTGAATTTTTTAGACACGTAATGTCTTCAAACTCAACATAGCAAACCAGATAGCTATATGGGTCTGATCTCAGTTCAGCATCACCACATAGATAAAGCCTCTGCAATCTATATCATTGCAAGAAAGACCTCAAAGGTGTCAGTTCAGCATCACCACATAGTAGAAGCCTCTGCAATGATATAGATTGCAGAGGCTTCTACTATGTGGTGATGCTTAACTGAGATCAGACCCATATAGCTATCTGGTTTGCTATGCTGAGTTTGAAGACATTACGTGTCTAAAAAATTCACGCTTGCAAGCTGAATAGAAATTGTTTCATAAACGCTCAGAGTTTGTGTTTAGATCTAGTTTCTTTATTCCTGTCTTTCACTGATGATAGCAAATAGTTTGAAATCATGATCTGAAAGTGGAATTATAGTTAGAGATAGTGAATACTACTCTGACGTTTATGTAAACAAAACATACGCTTGATCTGTGGTAGAACGCCATCTGTGGACATATATATATTGTAGCTTTTTTATTTGGTACACTATTTCAAGGTTGTGAGTTTTTAGGTTTATTAAGTTAACGAACAATTTTAATAAAAAAATTAAATTTTATGTAATAACTAATAAAAAAAACTTATTATTTACTTTACAAAGGATTTAAATTTAGTGTTTCTTTTATTTTTTTCTCATATGTCATAGCATCGGCCGGGACGCGAACCCACAACCGTCTGCAACCAGCTACTTGCTTGCAAGGCGGCTGCGATGACCTCTCGGCTAACAACGCTTGACCTTTAGTGTTTATTTAGTACTAAATTTGAAGTAACTTTCTTTAGATAGACATATTTTATATAAATTATAAATTTGAGCTATAAATTGAACTATTTATTTTTAAAATAAAATGTAAATAATTGTTAAAATAATATGAATTAGTTTTAATCAGTAAATTAAGATTTCTTATAATTATTAATAATATATTGAACATTGTTACTTATTTATTATTTTAAAATAATTTAATTACTGATAAAATAAATGGGAAATAAGATGTGTGTTAAAAGATGTGTGAACACATTTATTTAAATAATAAGTGAAATTACTTCCTGGTACAGTAGTCAATTTGTTACTTATTTGAATAATAAATGCTACTTTTAATCATATAGATTTCATAAGAATTCATAAAATTAATAACTACAATAATAATATAAATCGTAAAACTTAGTTTTGTTAAAAACTGATTTTAAATAAAGAGTATTTTATTATTAAAATATAAGCTAAATTTTGCATTATTAAAATTAATAATCATTGATTTCATAACAGTAGTTGCAATTCATCTTTAAAATTATAAACATAATTTAATATTTATTTTATCTATATATCTGAATGTAATTACCCAATCAGAAATTGCAAAATTTTTCATATAAATTGGAGATAAGCAGGTTATTTAGCATGATAATCATGAAACCATTAGAACAGAAAGCTGTATTTTCTTTATTTAAAACTTTTAAGAGTTAATTTAATAAAATATTATTATTTTAGTAGTAAAAGTTAATAATAATAATTTAAACACATGGAATTCATTTTAAAAAGTTTGTCAATTAATTTCATCATGGAATAGGAAATAAACTGTGCTTGGTGGGGCTCTACATAGGTTGACTACAAACTTATAATAGTAGTTGGAACAAAATTTCATTCACTTGGAAAATATGCATTTCATCCAGATAAACTATATATTATTAAAAGATTTTTGCTATCTAAAATGAAAAGATGTAAGAAATGTACTTTTTATTAATTTTTATATGTCTTATGATAGAAAATATTTTCTACTAAATCAAATCTTTAGTAATCATAGAGATAATTACTTGTAATCATTAAGACTATTGTAATTTAAGCATATGAATTTATTTATGACTGTATTAAGTTGATAATTTCCTAAGAGAAAAAGAATATGATGCATACTAATTATTATTGAAAGTTTATAATTATTAACTTTAATATTGTTAAGATATTTGTAATTTATTAACTAATTTAAATATGGAATTATTCAGATGACTAATATTAGAATTTCTTAATTCTACAAGTATATGTCATAACTGTTTGAAGAAAGAAGTGAAAGATGTAAAAAATATAATAAAATATATATTTACTTTATTGTGAAATAAACAGAGATGTCATATATGGAAGGATGAACTTATGGTGCTAGAACTATTGTTGTTAATAAATAATTATTGTTTGAATTTTATTCATATTTTTAAATTATGATATAGATAATGGTGAAAAGTGTGGAGGGGAGAGAAAAAGAGGAAATAAATTTATCTTCATCAAGCAACAGTTTGTTGTGATGGTGTTGTGATATTCATACTTCCATAGAAGTGTTATGATTTTTATTTTTATTTTAAGGAGTTGAAGAAAACTTTTTGTTTTTAGTATTTTAAGTGGATTGCATGTAATATCAAGATATTATTAAGTACTTAGAATTATTTATATCATATGTTATTTTTTAGATTTAGATATTTCAAAATTTTTTGTATAGTAAAAACTTTTTCTTAATTATAATTCTACAAAGGAAATAAATGATATTTACAAAAGAGTTATCAGAGATAATTATAAAATATTATGGTTAATATAATATTTTTTAATAAAAAATATAAGATATTAGTATTTAATTTTAAGCACAAACTCAGGTAAAATAAATTTGTGATTATTTATAATATGAGAAATTGAATGAAAGTATATAAAGGACTGAACAAATTTATTATAATATCAGTATGTTTGTATAATAAGGTGTATAATTGAACTCTGTATTAATTAAACATAAATGAATTTATTATATTTATGATAAATTATATCACAAAACTATTTGTTTGATTTTGGTCATCTTGGTATGTCAAAAGTATTGTGAAGTGTTAATAGTAAGTTTAGATGTTTTTAGACAAATTAGGAATTATATTTTAGGTGATAGAAATATTTCATATAAAATGACAGACATAGGATTTTTTCTTGTTTTTTGCTTTACTATCCATTTTGTAGTTACTATACTGTGATGGTTCTGTCTCATGACATACACAACATACTAGTGTATGTGCACACAATCATATACATTGTAATAGTATGTATATGCAACATATGAAGAAATGACATTGCTCTAAGCATTAAAATTAATATAAATAAAATAAATATAATAAATGTACTTGTATATATATATAATAGCATTCTATATACATATAAAGAGAAAAGAAATTGCTTCAAACATTGCACATATAATTGTAATAATATGTAGTATTTAAATAAAGTAAGATGAAATTGTAATAGAAAATGTAGTAGGAAATTATGTTTACGTTTGAAAAAATAAAATTGTCCTAATCTTCAAGAGACACAAATGGGATAAAAACTACAATTGGGATACTAAATGTAATACAACATGGTGTATGTAAAAATAGAAATTAAAGCCCTCCAATAATTGGGGATTAATTGAACTGAACAATCTATTTCCACTATCATGCATCTCAGGTTTTACTTAATTTTTGTTCAAAAATAAATATAATAAAATGCAACTTTTTTCCAACCAATGAATATAAAATATATAATGAATAAAGTTTTGTTGTTTAACCTTATTTGGACAAATTACTAATTTATAAAGTAATGGATAATAAATTATCTACACTACATAAAATATATTATACATGAGTGAATGTATTCAAATCACTACTTATATTGTTATGTTGGCTAATCCAGTTGGAAAAAAAATGAAAGAGATACTGAATTCTATCTCTCTAAGTGTTCATATAGCTATCTAGTTTGTTTGACTGGATTTGAAGATATTTACGTATCTGAAAAAATTGTGCTTTCAAACTGATAGAAATGTGTTTCATAAATGCTTTTTAGTACAGTTGGAGTTTAGATCTACTTTGTGGTCTTCCTACCCTTTACTGACATGAACCAACTAGCTCAAAATCATGGTTTAAAGGTTGGAGACAATTTGAAAGATATATTGAATTCAATATCTTTCATTGTTTATGTAAACAAGCTTTATAGTGGGCTATTGGTAAAGCTCCATCTAGTGAACACAAAATGCAAGCTATAACAAGATATGAAATTTATAACCTGTTTTGTTTATCATAAATGCACCCTTGAAGATTTTTGCAATGATATAGATTGCAGAGGCTTTTACTATATAGTAAAACTGAACTGAATTCAGACCATGAAGATATTTATATATCTAAAAAAATTGCACTTTCAAACTGATAGAAATGTGTTTCATAAATGCTTTTTAGTAGAGTTGGAGTTTAGATCTAGTTTCTGGTCTTCCTACCCTTTATTGACATGACCCAATTAGCTCAAAACCATGGTTTAAAGGTAGAAAAACAATTTGAAAGAGATATTGAATTCTCTCTCTCTCATTGTTTATGTAAACAAGCTTGATATTGTTCTATTGGTAAAGCTCCATCTAGTGAACATAAAATGCAAGCTATAGCAAGTTATGAAATTTATAACTTGTTTTGTTTATCATATATATATATATAGACAGGCCACAGTGTATGTATGTATATATATATATATATATATATATATATAATGTGGCCTGTCTATAGGTGGTTTGACCGTAAGCAGCAGAGCCAAGCCCCTACATTAGACCCTACTTGGTCTCTGGTTAGGAACTATTAACAGACTTACTATTAGCCAATTATTTTTTTTAACTATAACAATTGAATTTAGATAAGGTTAATATTTATCCCAAGTTATTTTTACTTGATTTACCATTTCTAAAATAAGACTTTTTAAATATAATTAACGTGAAACTTGTTTACCTATAAACAGATCACATCCCCTTAACATTAAACAAATACAAAATATTCATTCAATGGCATGAGAATACCCAGACACTCCTCCTTATCAAGCATCTACATACTCTCATGTGTAACAATAATATCCAGTATATTACATCACATCTATAACTATTAAGTTTTAATTCAATCACTCATTAAATTAATATGTTAGATCATTACAGATAAACTTTGATTCCTATTATTTTTAATAATTAAGATTGGCAATAATCACAAGAATATCTTTACAATAAGGAGATCTCAGAATGATCAATGATTTATTAATTCTTCATACTACCTATGAAATATGAAGAGGGATTTTACAGATTTCCATGGATAGTGCACAAATTAAGAAAGGCTTACAATTTAAATCTATAATCAAGCTTTATATTTTTGTTTTTAATACTTATTATTAAAATAATGTTATTAACTAAACTGCAATTAACACTAATACTTTTACTAATAACTAATATATCATCTAATTTCATATTAATAAACACATCTTAATAATTGGAAATGTCATCAATGACCTATGGGATCAAGAGAGCATGTATCAAGTAAAAATCTCTATTAAGAGATGTGTGCTTATTAAACTGTTAGATTGCTCTAAACTGAATTGACTTTTCATTTTAATTTCAACTGTACATTTTGAGTTCCTGGTGTGACATGGTAAAAATGAGCCCAGAAAAGAAATGCAACATTTAGAATTTGATAAAACCTTCCAAACAATAATTTTAATAATATTCATTACAAATTATTACAATAAACATTACCATTAACATATAATTTAAAATAACTTATAACAAAATGATATACACATATATTATAATAACAATAACAAGAGAAAATTAATCTTCAGAGTGTTATAATTAAACAAAAGTAACAGCGACCCATTGTAAATTAAGATATTTACCCCTATGTATGTGCCTGCAAATCACACATCCAGTTTATTAAACAATCATTCTTTTGTTTTTTTTTCAATTCATGGTCTGTTATTTCAACCTCTAAAATAATAATAGTAATAAAGTTGTATACTTGGTGAAAAAGTAACAATACAAAAACAATTGAGAAAAGATTGTTATAATTATGGAGGTTGATAAGCAAAACAAAATTAATACTTTTATATTTCACATAAGAAAATATCATCATTTTTTGTTTATTCATCTGGATTGCATATATATTGTGTTAAATACCTTATTATATCTTTCATACTGGGATATTGAGCATATTTGTTTATTTTAATAATTAATAATCTTTAATCTCAACCTAATTATTAAATATCTATTAATATAACAAATTAATTCCTTATTAATTGACTTAGTCCCCCCTATTGTACTAACAACTCATAGATTAAAATGTATAAATACAAACAATGGGAACATGTTCTCTTTTAAACTCCCAGCTAAAAGTATAATAACAACTTTAAATTTTCTTAGCATCTGGTTGTTCCACACCGCATAAACATATTATAACTCTTTTATTTTTTCCTTCTTTTTTTTTTTGAAGAATCTGCTTATCCTAAGATTCGTGAAGTGTTTGGGTTATTGCAACAATAATCCTTCCTTTTGTTATTTCTTTAGTAATGTGAAAAAAAATATTTATGGCTTGCCTTATTTATTCTACATAACATATATTTCCATATATAATATATGGAACACTTAGGATTTCAATTAAAAAATATATGTGTCATGCAAGATTTTTCAGCTAAAACTTTATAGAAACTGACATACCCATGGGTATGGCTCAGAGTAAATACTTCTATCCCTTATTGTAATTACAATTTTATATGTAGCCAGAATGATAATGAACACTCTTTCTGCTATTACTAATTTAGTTCTATTGACTCCTATATATATATATTTTTTTTTTTTTTTTATTTTTTTTTTTTCTATTTTAAATAAAAGTAAGTCCACCTTTTTTTCCCCTTTTACTTTGGTGGTTGCCAGAAACCATATATATTATTAAAAATTTTCACCGAAACCCCAAAATATGTATATTTAATATTTACCCAGCAAATCTTCGTTTTAACATATATATATACTTAGCTGTTTTCCAAAGAATTACTATTTTTTTATTTACCCTTACTGAATATTGACAGTGTTTACTTTTTTCCTTTTGTTTAACACTGAAATTCTTTAACCCCATGGCACAATTATTGTCCTCTTGCAGTGAGTATATTTGTTGATACTTTTTTGATATGGACATTTTGTTCATCTCCAATTATTTCCTGCTTGTAAATAATAAGATTTTAAAAATTTTTAATCCAAATTTTTAAAAATATATCACAAAAAAAAAAAAAAAGCCTAGTTACTTTTTTTTTTTTTACGATCAAGCAGAATTTTTTTTTCTTCAATTTTATAGTACAAGATTGCTTGATATTTTGTGATTGGTTGATATTTCCCATTTTTTCTGTTAACATACATTTACCTTGCAAGTTTTTGGTTGATTATTTTAAAATGACTGTTTTGGTTGTTTTTTTTAAATATTGAAATATAATATTTTTTTAGAAATTAAATAAAGATGCAATTTACTGTATTAATTTTAGATCAGTATTTTGTAAAATTGATAAATATTTATTTACTTTTAAATATAACAAGATCTGAATATAAATAATTTCTATTTTTAAAATCAATTGTGCATACACAATAATTATTGGTCTCTATAACGCATCATGTTTACAAAAATACAATTTAAACTTCACTGATTTTAAATACTAAATGATATTAATTGTTCATCCATCTGCATATATATATATATATGATTCTACAGGTTATTATTTATATGTTAACAAGCTAACCCACATCTTGCATTGTTAGCCGAGAGGTATCGCAGTCGCCATGCAAGCAAGTAGTTGGTTGCAGATG
Organism: Epiperipatus broadwayi; assembly: GCA_028023455.1. Lineage (NCBI taxonomy): Eukaryota > Metazoa > Onychophora > Udeonychophora > Euonychophora > Peripatidae > Epiperipatus > Epiperipatus broadwayi. The sequence goes on from JAQFVV010013095.1 coordinate 252,048, forward strand.
GTTGTGGGTTTGCGTCCCGGCCGATGCTATGACACATGGAAAAAAAAAAAAAACAAGCTAACCCACATTTAAATCCCACATTTACATTCTCTCCTATAATTATACAAATATTTCATGTGTATTGCTGAAAAACGCACCTAAAATTGTAAAGTTAAATTTTTAAACATTTATTATTACCGATTATTTTTGTGTATTAAAATATTCAGGTGCGGTTCAGACATATATATGTGAAAGGAGCAAATTTAATAACTAAATATTAATTTTGTTTTGTAAAACTTTTTCATATTGATTATTTTTTTCATTGAACTATTTTTTTTTTTAGAATCCAAGGTGGAGAACTCAGTCAGGAAATTTTCCAAAAATAAGTACAAGGGTGGAAATTAAACATTTTTCTATTATTGGGGAAAAAATTTTTTTAATTAAAGTTTGATTTAAAATAAAATAGGAAATTGATTAAATAGATTACATATTGTTAAAAATATTTTTGTCAAATCTATTTCCGATCTTGAAATAGATTTGAGTATTTTTGGAAAGTTTTCTAACGATTGAATCTTTATAACAATGTTATAACATTCTAATTAAGTTGTACAAAAACAACAGAATTCTTCAAATACCTGAGTGGGGAGATAAAGCAGCTAATTTTAACCATTAAAGAAGGAACCATTATGGCAAGTTGAGAGTTACTAAGACCATCTACATTTTTTTTTTTTAATTTGTGACTTGGCTAGAAAACTCACCACCTTTCTTATGATAAAATATCAAAATTTATTATAAGATATTTTAAGGATTATATAAAATTAGGTCAATTTTGTGTTTCTTCTTCTTTTGAAGCTTTTAAGAAAATAAATGTTTTTGTTTTGGATGATGATGGTGTTTTTGGTAGTTTAGACATTGAAAATATGTACCAAATGGTTAATATATTAAAAAGTATTGATGTTGTTGTGTCAATTTAAAAAAAAAAAAAAATGGAATGTTTTTCTGCAGATAAGATTAAGGTTTTTCATGATTTTCTTTTGTTGTTAGAGGATTCAATGTATTTTATGTCTAGTCTAATGATATATTTTATAAGATTAGAGAGTGTTGGGTTATAGGTTATGTTATTCCTCCATTGATGTGTGCTGTCTATATTGATTATTTGGAGTGTAGTGTTATTAATCTGTTTTCATGTTCTATAAAATTATTTGTTAGGTATGTTGATGATTGTTTGTTTGTTATTCAGAAAGAGAAATTAGAAGAGGTTTTATGTGAACTGAATGCTTTTTATTCTAGTATTAAGTTTACAATTCAGGGGGGGGGTAGTTTTGATTTTGTAACATTAAAGATTTTAGATTTAAATGTTGAGAAGGTTAATGATGTTTTATTTAGTAGTCATTTTATAAAACTTAAAATTTGAGGAATATGATTAGGCCTGATAGTTATCAGTCATTTATACATAAAATATGTATTTGTTGAAATTTTGTTGTAGGAATAGAAGGCTTAATAATTTTAATAATAATGCTGATATTCAAAGAAGTCAATTTGCAGCTGAATATGTAGAATTGGGTTATAGTCATGATTTTATTAAAAAAAGTTGTATTTAATAATAATGTTTATAATCATGATTGTGATGGTAAGAATGTTGTTGGTAAGGATAATGATAATAAGTCATTACTACTTAAGGCTTCAATTTATAATTTGGTTTATAAAAATAGTCATTTGTTGGGTGGAAGGAAGATTACATGGAAGAAGGGTTCTGATTTGAATTTATTACTTAATGGTTCTAAACAGTCTATTGTTAGTAGGTCTATTCTTGGTATTGGGATATAAGATTCCATGTAGTTGTGGTAAGTTTATGTAGGCCAGAGTAAGTTTAGTCTTAATGAAAGGATTAAGGTTCATATAAGTAGAGTTAAACATAGGTACCTTAACTCAGCTTTATATATTCATGAATTGAATACAGGTCATACAATATTATTTGACAATGCTTCGGTTATTTTTTATGAAAAGTATGAGTTAAAAAGAAGAATAAAGGAGATTTTGATGATAAATCTTATTGATTCTGAGGCTATCAATCTTATGAAGACTTGTTTTGATATTAAAGGAAGGTGGAGTTTAAAATGAACTATGGAAAGGTTTGATTGTGTGTATATATTTGTTATTTCTTATAGTTTGATTTTCACTGGAGAAGGTCTATTTGTAGTAGATGAAACCATGGTTGTGAAAGGATTTTGGTAAAATTTTTGAATTTAATCTAGTATTGTATTGTTTTATGGTTATATATATATATATATTATAACGATCCAAACGATAACGACATATTTATATATCGTTACAATATATATATATATATATATTAGAGGAATTTATTAATGTTATAGTGATAGATGAGACTTTTTATAAACCAAGAAGTTCATGAGTTCAAACAACTGAAATTTAGATTGTTGGATAGCTACTATGTATAATAAAATTAAAAGGCTTGTACTTTGCTTAGTTGAGTAATTCCATGTTGGTATAATAAAGAGATGGTCAGCCCTTGATCTGTGGCAATCACTACATAGAAATATATATATATATCTTAGATTATATTTTTTTGAATATATATTGTATTTATAGTACTAATTGATAACTTTTGGAATAAGGACAAGCAGGATTCTACACCCCATACACTTTCTTATGAAAACTATACTTCTCATGATAGGAGTTGTACTCAATTTTTTTGACACCAGGTGGCCAAATTCAAAACCCTGATTGCTTTTCCACTATCAGAAACCCAGATTGTGTATAAATTTACCAAGGCATATCGAACAAACATTGGTGGCTGCAGATCAGCATACTGTTAAGAAGTAGCAGATATCCTGAGAATATTAGAAGCTGGAGAGGGTACTTGTAATAGATCATCTTGAACTAAAAAGGATAACTCTCATTACACTTTGGCAAATATAAATTATCACATACCAGGAAAACAATTTTCAGATCACATGCAAAGATCTATAAGGAATTATCGCAATTATAGGAGACAAACTCCGTATAGGTATCATGAAGGTTACATCTGGAATCATGGATATAAACATGTTACCAGTTTAGAGCTGTGAAGTTATCCACATGGTACCACCATTACTGGGGTTAAGACTCCAGTGACTGAATGTTCAAATTATCCATTAAACTAAGTAGGGACTTGTGGCAGTGTTTTTCACTGTGGAGACCAATAAATTCATATGAAGAGGAACAATTTGGTTGTGGCTTTAAATTTGAAGGAGTTTGAACTGGAGGATTTTGGAGTGGAAGAAATAGAGCACCAACCTTTTTTTAACAATAGTCCAGAAATTATGATCATGTTTGGAAAAAAAATGAAATTACAGCTTTAATTGATACTGGTAGTCAGGCTTCCATCATTTCAGATGAATTATTTCACTGACTTTTAGAAGTGGGTATGATTGTTCCATCCTTGCTGATCAAGCACTCCTTTCAGGTCACCTTAGCCAATGGGTGGAAGGCTAAATTGGTTCTTCAATAAGGATGGCTAACAGTACAATTTAATTCAGTAAACCAGTAACATGTTTTCATGATAATGTCAGGGTTAGTACATAATGTGATCTTTGGATCAGATTTTCTTCAGATGCATGGTTGTATCATTGATTATGTGGCAAAACAATTGATATGTAAAAGGTGAAATTGTTCATTTTAAGCAGTATATAATTCACAAATCCTTGAATTTAATTTGCATGGAAACAGTCACACTGATCTTGATGTAAGATTAAAGGTAAGTGAATCAATTGGTTTGACTGATAACTCAAAAGAGGCCTTATATTTGTTATTGTGTAATTACAAAAATGTTTTTTTCAAAATAGCCTTGAATTATCAAAGGGTATGTTCACCAGATATGATTGAATGATCTGGAACTATTTCAGTCTAAATCCTACCCAATACCTTATCAATAAAAAATGAGGTGGGTAAGCAAATTAGCCAGGTGGTAGAATGGGGTGTTATCTGAAAATATGCCTCGGCATTTAATAACCCTTTAGTTATTGTCAAAAAGAATGACGGATCAGCTCACATTTGTTTGGATGCACAATTTCTAAATTGTAGGACAATTCTTGAACATGCTGTTTCTCCAATTATACAGGAACTCTTAGCCTGTTTTGAAGAAAAAAGGGTATTCACTGCAGTGGATTTGACTGCCAGTTATTGGCAAATTAATTTGCATTCACAAGATCAAAAGTTCACGGCTTTCAAATATGAGGGACAATCTTATATGTTCCAAAGGATGGCATTCAGATTGGTTAATAGTGGGTCAAGCTTAATTTGCTGTTTAAATCAAGTTTTGTGTACAGAGATTAAGAACCTATTAGTGATGTATGTAGATGACATCGTTATTGCCTCATGGGATATGAATGAACACCAAAAGTAACTTTGCTACTGAAGAAATCATCTTTTTAGAGCATCTCAAAGGTGCAGCAGTAATTAAGCCTCATCCTGACAAAATTATGGCTATAAATTTTTTTCACAACCTGAAAATAAAAAGCAACTGCGTTCATTCCTCGGATTATGCAATTTTTACCATCACTTCTATATGAATTTTGCATTTGATACAATTCACCCATCTCAATTGTTGAAGAAGGATATTAAGAGTAAATGGCTGGATATCCATCAAACAGAGTTAGAACATGTAAAGGCAATATTTTTGGAAACAGTAATTTTACATTAACCAAATTTTCAACAGCCATTTTATGTTCACCCAGACAGCAGTGTTATGGAATTGGAGAAATGCTCTATTCAAATGAGTATGGAAGGGAAAACATTAATCTTGTATTTTTAAGCCATAGGTTGAAGGGGGCTGAACTACACTATTCCACAACAGAGAAGGCAGTTCTGGCAGTAGTATGGGCTTTCACTAAGCTTAAGCAGTTGTTGTTGGGATCCCAAGTGGTAGTGATAACAGACCAAAAGAGTTTGGAGTTTTTAAATAAGGGATGTCTACATAATGACTGCATGGTGAAATGGAGTTTATTCTTACAACAATTTAGCAATACCGTGCAATACTGTCAGGGTAAAAATGATGTTGTCCCTGATATTCTTAGTCGGAACCTGGCATACCCAGATCAACCCATCAATTATACAGGAAACTTGGTTTTGACAGCTTTTGCCTTGGTAGTCGATGACTCATTGGAGAAAAATGTAAGAAATATTAGTGAACTTCAGTTACAGGATTTTAAATTGGGGTCAATAATATCCCAATTGAATGAAAAAACTATTGCAATGAGAGATTCAGAGCCAATAACTAATGGAGAATTGATAGGGTATCAATTGTCGAAAGGTATATTATTGTACCAAGTAGTTATTATGACTTCTGGATCATGGAAAGTTAATGTTCCTAGCAATATTAGGAAAATACTCATTAATTACATACATTTTCTGTGTGGACACTTTGGTCTTACAAAAGTATAACATGATTTGTGTAAATTATTTTATTGGCCTCGGATGTATGCATCCATACTGGATAATTTACAATCATGTCAAATTTGTCTTAAAACAAAGTTTCTGAATAAGTCATATGCAGGGAAATAACAGCCTATATTACTAAACAAGCCTAATAAAATTTTGGCAATTGATTTTTATGGCCCTTTACAATCTTATCGGCATTACAAGTTTTTGTTGGTAACATAAGTGTGTCACTGCTTATCCAATTGGAAAAGCCACGGCTAATGATGTCATCAAAGTAAAGATGAACTTTCAATTTCTAATAGTTGGAAAACCAGAGTCAATTTTGACCAATTATGCCACTTCATTCATGTCAGTAGAATGGAAAAATTGGTTATGCATGCAAGACATTAAACCAGTACTGATCTCCATTCGTAACCCTCAATCTAACCCATGTGAGAGGGTTATGAGGAAATTAACTTGGTTGTTTAGAGTGTATCTTGAAGGAAATCATCATGGTTGGGTAAACCAATTAAAGCAGGTATGGTCATACATCAACATGACTAGAAATGAGTCTATGGACTTTACACCTATCTGGTTGCATTTTGGACAGGAAGAGCTGAGTGTAATTAAAACCCCATTGCCTGTTATATTAATGGAGCCAGATCACAATGATGATGTCATCAAAGCTAAAAAATATGATAAAAATAGAAGACAGATGGGGATTACAAGGGCCACAGCATCTTAGTCAGTTTAAAGAGAGATATCTGGTATTAGTTTGTACATCCCATGTTAGTAATCCACAATATCACAAATTAAAAAAAAATGTTTCAATATGTACGAGGGACCATATCAGATTGACAAAAAAGTAGGAACAAATACTTATGTTGTTAATATGCATGATGGTTCAAGGGGAACCTATAATGCTAGAAGTTGTCGGCCAATACATTATTATTAGTTAGTAATGTTATTACTTTGAATCATAATATATATATATATATATATATATGATATATTTGATTCACAATATATATATATATATATATATATATTGTGACCTTCCAGGTTGGCACCAGGAAGAAATGTGGGAAGTTCATACTTGTGTTAACAATGGTTAAAGATAGTTATCTGAGAAAAATGAATTGTGATGTAATTTGCTAGTTAAAATTAGGATTTAAAAAAATTAAAACTTTAATTGGGTGTACTGATTGGTAGAGTTTTGGATTATATATGTTTGGTAGTAAAAGAGGAGGATGAACAACATTAGGAATGTTTGTATGTAGTGGAAAATTTACAAGTCATAATACGCAGATACATAGATATATTATTAATTAGAATTTTCTCTTCTATATTTTATTTATTATTTACTAATTATGTATTGTTCATAATCTTATATTTAAAATGATAAAGATTATGTGTATAATAGTGAATAACATTTGTAAATTAATATTTGATATATTTTTTAATTTATTTATTATGTTTATTCCATTCAATTATTGTATTGTTAAAATTTTATAAGCAAAAATTCTGGCACATTTCCAAAGTTTATTGTAATAAGAAAAACATAGAGGGTGTGAGTGAAGAGAGACAAAAAGTTTAAAACTTGAAGGAAAGTATAAAAAAATTCCAAGGAAGAAGCTATAAAAAAATAAAGCTTAAAAGAATCAATAACTCTCTAAGAGTATTAGAACAAATAAAATAAACATTGCAAGGATTCTGATAATAAACTGTGGAGGATTTTCTATTATACTACTGGAATAATATAACGATTCAGAGTTAAACCCAGAGGGAAGCCAGCTCCAAATTTCTGTCAAACGATGGTCCATATTCACTACCTTTAAAATGCCTGGATGATATGTAAACTAAATAATTATGATTTATTTTAAAGTATTACCAAAAATAAATAATATCAGAATGACAAAATTGTTTAAAATAAAGCTAGCTAAAATTCACTTGTTAAACACTATAATTAAACGCTTGATTTTCAATTTTAAGAATTTCCTATCAATATTCTGCAATATAAAATTTAAAATGAAAGATTTTATCTATTTAATCTTATATCAAGAGGATAATTCTATACTGTATAACTTTACTATTCACACATATATAATAAAATAATTCCAATGCATGCAAATGTCATTTATCACACCTATAACGGAATTCTAGGATAAAAAATAACTGTCATTCTTAACAAATTATGCTTTAACAATCGGATAGACATTTTTTTTATGTTATAATTTACTGTTGTCTTTGAAATTGATATGTATGTTTCTTTCAACTTTCAAATTTAAAAAAAAAAAAAAACGTAACATGTAATGATGGGACAATGATAAGTATTTTCATTATTGATTACAACAGATGTACAACCAATTTTTTTTGTTTTTTTCTTTTAAAAGAAACAAACAAACAATGTAGCATCATATTATTATAATATGATAATCTTTTATTTTGTATGATCTAAAAAATATATTATAGGTGATTGTAGATATTCGGATGTGTGCGTGATGCTATAAATTATTATTATTTTTCTAAAATTGTATTTATTATGCTTTAATTTCGTTAATGAAGTTTATTTTAAAAAAATAAAGAATTAAAACATTGTCTGTTATAAGTTGAAGGTAGAAATGGTCAAGGGATGATTAGATTATTTAGATTGAGTTTGGAGATATTATTTAACTCTCACACATATAAGTATAAGTATAAGTATAAGTGTTTGGTTATTGTTTTTCCCTGCCTTTCTTTATTTTGTATAGTTAATGTTAGATGATATACACTGATTATAACAGATAAGTGTTGTATAAATTTTTATAATATTTATAAAATATGCTTGATTTATGGCATCATCCAAGTTCTACAAATAAACTAATAAAAAGTATGTTTTAAAAATAGATTATATTTATGATATTATAGAAGCACACATATTTGACAATATATGATTCATATATTAAATATTAGTCAATTTTGGTTTTACTGTAGAAGAAATGTAATTGGTTAGAAAGGTGCATAAAATAATATTTTTTTAAATATATTATTATTTTTTATTTTTAATAAATGTTTTATTGAATTAATAGCCCATATGAATTGCTTGATTATATACGCTCGATTCTCCATTTCCACACACACACACACAAATATGGTTAACATAGCATAGCCTTAGAATATATAGATTTGCCAGTAAAAGCCAATTTATTTAATCTGTCTAGAGATGTTAAATCACCATATTACAGTGCTAATAATATATTTTACTTTACTTAGAATAAATGAAGATGTTGATATAAAAGGTACCCGATTCTCATCATTGTCTATACTGTAATAAATGTAATAATTGTCAATTTTGCAACAGTTTTATTATTGAATAGATGCTTAGAGCATATTTAAATTAACATTACATAATTATTGTTTATAAATGTTTTATTACTTTTGATTGCATCCTATATGAAGACCATATCCTATAACCTCAACTGAGCTAAGCCATAGAATAATTACAATACAAGAATATTTTAAATAAGTTTAAAAGCAATTTACAATTATAAATTTTATTCTATCATGTATAGAATTGGAGCCTGGGCAATTGTTAATCTAATAAAGTGAATAAGTGAAGAAGACAGAGGTTACAATATATATATATATATATATATATATATATATATATATATATATAAATAAAAATTCTAATATATATATATATATATATATATATATATATTAGAATTTTTGTTTTTATTATATAACTTAAGAATTAAATCCTATAAGTAATTACTACAAAATACAATTCTTGCACTAACAATGTTCACTTATAGAATTTATGAAAATGTAAATAGGTGTTTAAAACTTTGTGTATATTTAGCTAAAAGAAGTACTAATAAATAATTGAAAAAATTGTAAGTGTATAGTTGAGGAGTTACTTATCTGTCATAGATGTAATTATTTATTTGCAAAGACATTTTTTGTGTTGATTAGGGGGTATTGTAAAAAATTGACAACTATACCTTTATTTTAAAATTCATTTGTTGGTTTAAAAAATATTTTTGATTTGATTTTATATTTAGTGCTATTATTGTTTATGGTTATTAGTTATTGTTATTGCTGTTTGGATTTATTATTTTGTTTATTTGTTGATGGTACATTACTTTAAATATTTAATTGTTATTATTATTGTTATTATTTTTAATGGAGAGATTTTTAATAGTAATAGTGACATATTCTAATTAATATATGTGTATATCAATATTATAAATAAAAAAACATATAAATGGTTAATTATAAAAAATATTTTATTTTAAATGATGATTAAAGAAATGCAATGTTGTTATTTATTATTTATCTATCTATTTATTTTTTTTTTAAAAAGCTATCAAATAAATTTTAGATTTAATATTTTTATATGATTGATAATGTTATTTTGAATGTTATTGTTTAAAAAAACCCAGTTAACAATGATTATCAAGATTGCATGTTCTGTTGCACATGAAAAACAACAACAACATCAACAGAAAAGATTGCTTTTATTAAAATGGTTATTAAAAGAAACTGAAGGAGAAAAAAGCTAATTGTACTTTTATATTCAGTATCTTTATTTGTCAAAATAATTGGATAAACTATTGTATGTAAACACATAAACAATGATCAGCTAAATAATATATATATATATATATATATATATATATATATATATATATATATATATATATATATATATATATATATATATATATATATATATATATATATATTGCAGTCAAAGGGCTGTACCTTTTGTTTTCTTTTATCACAGATCTATTTAAAAAGAAAAACTAGGCAAAAGTTTGACCTATGTATTTCATTGCATCTTAAGCTGAAATTTATTATAGCTATCTAGGAATATACAATGGAGAGAAATCTTACAAAAAATAGAATATATATATATATGTCCACAGATGGCGTCCTACCAAGACTGCCAATCAAGCGTATGTTTTGTTTACATAAACGTCAGAGTAGTTAGTATTCACTATCTCTAACTATAATTCCACTTTCAGATCATGATTTCAAGCTATTTGCTATCGTCAGTGAAAGACAGGAATAAAGAAACTAGATCTGAATACAAACTCTGAGCGTTTATGAAACAATTTCTATTCAGCTTGCAAGCGTGAATTTTTTAGACACGTAATGTCTTCAAACTCAGCATAGCAAACCAGATAGCTACATGGGTCTGATCTCAGTTCAGCATCACCACATAGTAGAAGCCTCTGCAATCTATATCATTGCAAGAAAGACCTCAAAGGTACATTTATGATAAACAAAAATGCAAGTTAAAAAACTTGCTAACGCTTGTATTTATGTCCACAGATGGCGTCCTACCAAGACTGCCAATCAAGCGTATGTTTTGTTTACATAAACATCAGAGTAGTTAGTATTCACTATCTCTAACTATAATTCCACTTTCAGATCATGATTTCAAGCTATTTGCTATCGTCAGTGAAAGACAGGAATAAAGAAACAAGATCTGAATACAAACTCTGAGCGTTTATGAAACAATTTCTATTCAGCTTGCAAGCGTGAATTTTTTAGACACGTAATGTCTTCAAACTCAGCATAGCAAACCAGATAGCTACATGGGTCTGATCTCAGTTCAGCACCACCACATAGTAGAAGCCTCTGCAATCTATATCATTGCAAGAAAGACCTCAAAGGTACATTTATGATAAACAAAAATGCAAGTTAAAAAACTTGCTAATGCTTGTATTTATGTCCACAGATGGCGTCCTACCAAGACTGTCAATCAAGCGTATGTTTTGTTTACATAAACGTCAGAGTAGTTAGTATTCACTATCTCTAACTATAATTCCACTTTCAGATCATGATTTCAAGCTATTTGCTATCGTCAGTGAAAGACAGGAATAAAGAAACTAGATCTGAATACAAACTCTGAGCGTTTATGAAACAATTTCTATTCAGCTTGCAAGCGTGAATTTTTTAGACACGTAATGTCTTCAAACTCAGCATAGCAAACCAGATAGCTACATGGGTCTGATCTCAGTTCAGCATCACCACATAGTAGAAGCCTCTGCAATCTATATCATTGCAAGAAAGACCTCAAAGGTACATTTATGATAAACAAAAATGCAAGTTAAAAAACTTGCTAACGCTTGTATTTATGTCCACAGATGGCGTCCTACCAAGACTGCCAATCAAGCGTATGTTTTGTTTACATAAACGTCAGAGTAGTTAGTATTCACTATCTCTAACTATAATTCCACTTTCAGATCATGATTTCAAGCTATTTGCTATTTGTCTTTCACTGACGATAGCAAATAGCTTGAAATCATGATCTGAAAGTGGAATTATAGTTAGAGATAGTGAATACTAACTACTCTGACGTTTATGTAAAACAAAACATACGCTGATTGGCAGTCTTGGTAGACGCCATCTGTGGACATAAATACAAGTGTTAGCAAGTTTTTTAACTTGCATTTTTGTTTATCATATTTATATATATATATATATATATATATATATATATATATATATATATATATATAGAAAAAGAAATTGAATATTTAGAAAATATAAATATTGGTATGTGTTATTACTAATGTATACATACTTAGTACAAATATGTCTTTGTGTCTATTTGATATATACTTATTGTAAGTGTATAATATGTTTTTGTATTTGGATTTCGTACTTAAAAAATCTTTAAAATACAAATACCATTTAAAAATTAAAACCAAATTTAGAAATAAAGGATGTACCATTTGGTTTGATAAGTAACACCTTTGTATTTTATTTAGAAGAGTATTAATATTTTATTTCTTATTTTTCTTTTTAGTGCTAGAGTCATTCTGAAGTTTATTAAATTCACAAACTTAATGGAGAATAATTTTGTATTTTAATTATTATTTAGTTTTGAGGTCACTTTTACAAGTCAATGTTCATTGATATATTTACATATACATAAGTTTTACTTATTTAATGTGTATATTAGATTCAGTAAAACTCCCTTTGTTTCTAGTATATATTTTTGTTAGTTAGTCATATTAACCCTGAGAATAAATTATAATGATAGGTCTTATTATTGCTCTGTATGATTTTGGATTTATTTTGTGTATAGCTAGTTGGAAGGGCATATAAACAATTTATTTAAATATAATTGGGATAATGTTATCCATTACATTTTGGTTCTTCAATGATTGGGACAATTTTATGTTTCTTCATTATTATTTATACATTCTATTACATTTGTTACCCAAGGTTCTGGAGCCATTTCTATTGTTGACAGGCATAATATTACATTTAGTACAATTGTTAGGGCTTGATTAACTGATGATTATTGTTGAAAAGACCATTCTATTACATTTGACACTCTAAAACGTGAGGTCTCGATTCATTGATTCGATTCAATGAGGATGGAGCAATCATGTTTATATATACTATTCTGAGGTTTGTTTACAAATGCAGGTTTGGTTTTAGACTGTGTATTTTACTGTGACTCAATAGTGAAATAAGTTAGGAAAAAGGTCTGAAATTTCCCTGGATAAATAAAAGTTCACTTATCCAAATATTTGTGATGTTATCTTGGCCCACATAATTATTATATTGATATCCCAAAAAGTTAGTACAATCGACAAAATAAAGTTATGATTTCTTTCTTTTTCTGTTTTATGGTGACTATCTTCCTACTGTTTCCATAATAATATTTTTTTCTATTGTTATAACTCATGCACTAACTTAAAATATTTAACACTGCTGATTATTGATTTTAAAATATTTTTTTAAACAACAAAACAAAAAGAATGATGTCAATAAAAAATCTACCAAGTCTTTTTATACACAATTTAAGTGAGATAATTCAACATGTTTGCCTATATGGATGATGTAATGATAATTCTACCATCAAGAAAACATATTTTTCTGCTACAAATAATATTAAACCATTATACACTTTAATACAAGCTGCAATTCAACCCAAATAAGTCTGCCTCCTGGCAAATTGATTCAGAAAGGGAAATCAACAACCTTTTCTCTGTTAAGCCAAAGATATATATTGGCTTTTTCATCTTCAAATCTACCACAACAATGTCCAAAGAGATTCAGGTTAATATCTGGTAAACAACAAATAATTTCATCACTTCCATGTCATGAGGCTGCATTTCCCTCTCGCAATCTTGTACTAATTAACATGAATGTGATGCCAAGAGTATCATACTTTCTTCCATTTATCAACACCAACAAAAAGTTTCATAAATAAAATAAATAGATTATGCTCCAGTTTTTTTATAAATAGGTAAAACAGTCATAATCAGCCTATCCATCTCAGGCATTGATTTATCAACAAATCCACAATGACATACACTAACATAGTAGCATCATATGGTTATAACCACATTCTCCAAACAGCTCTGCTTCAAAGAGTCATTTCCACTGACTGACTCCCTTTAGGAAGACAAATATGGATCACCAGACTCACAAGTTTTGTCAAACATACATTGCCTAATAATGACTCCACATTTCATTTTAAAATTTCATTGTGAGCAAGCATACGCAATCCTCCATTCCATCTTACTTCCTATAATTAACACACTTACATGACAACAGTAAGAAAATGATATCCAACTTCAAAAGATGGATACTAGAGGCCAAATACCTAG